>JAQJVL010008106.1:0-21081 GCA_035578905.1 Stictocephala bisonia
GTTCAGGGGTATTTAGTAAAACTGTTAAAAAATTTAAAAGTGATATCTGTATACAAAAAGATGACAATTACCTTCCTGTAAGATATTAGGTGGGAATATATTAAAACACTGTTCCCCCAAATAATTTGGTGTTTCCTCAATAAGCTTAGATGATGGCTAGGGTACTACAGATTATTTTTATGTCTAGTATTATACCCATGATCAAGTTTATCCATCATAAAAACTAGTCACTCTCGTCTTAAGCATCATTATAATTTTTAGTATGCATAAATTAGGAATATTTAATTGTTTAAAAACTGTGTTGCAGGACAACTTGCAAGATGAAAATATCGTTATTTAAAAAAACTATTTTTTTATTTTAAAACTTTACCACCTTAAGAAGCTAAACACCAAAGTTCTATTCCATACTGAGCAATTGAAAAAAATTAGGCATACTAAACAATTAATCTGGTTTTTTAATCCGCAATAGCTCATAACACCAACATTTGGAAGCTGGCAGAATTTAGCCTTTTTACAATACTTTTTATACCTTCTCCCCAGGATAATTTTAAATCCAACTCTATTCCTAAGAACTTGGCATTGTTGGACAGTGGCAATATTTCTCATTTAAAGCTTATTTATCTAATAAACATTTGATTAGAACTAACTGTGTGAATCTTAAGACTTAGGCTTAAGCGGCCGGTGTCATAACTAGAATCTACATTTTCCGTTGGTTTCTCTGAGACCACTGAGGATGCCACCATCACAGTATGGGCGAAACGTCTGGTTATCTTGTACATATTGTAGATAGTACATTGACGCGGTTGTCACCGGAAAATGTAGATTCTAGTTATAACCGTGTGAAAATTTGCTTTTGTTCAATTTTAATCCATTCAATAATTCATCCAAGGTTTGTTTCATTTAAATTTTTAGTTCTTCAGGATTTCAACAAATGAAGAACATATAAGTGTCTGTAAGTATATATAAGATTGAATACTTTTTTTAAGTTGAAGTTTCTTGTTGCCAAAACATACTACAATGCTATTGAAATTAAAAAAAAATTCAATTAATTGAAATGAGATTTTTTCAACAAGTTAAAATATAATATTAACTAGAATTTTAATAAAATAAAACAATAATAGGTTTCAGAATATCGATGTAATACTAATTTCATGTTTCCACAATTAGTAAATATGAATCAAAAGCCAAGGTAGGAATAAAGCTAGTGTATCAATAACACTAATAATCATTTAATATATCAGCACTTCACAACTTAGTTGACATAACCGATCAAATGACATGGAAGACAATTTAATAATACAGATCGTTCAGCACATAGCATACTTGGTAAAGCTAAGAATTGACTAAGTAACATATTTCACAACAGCAATTAACAACTGAAGTTTTGTATCACTGACATAGCGGCTAAGGCTTTATATTTACAACACAATCATTCATACGTAAATAAATTAAAATTGACAACTACCTGGATAGAAAAAAATGCTCAATCAATCTAGTATTTTTTTTAGATTTGTAATAAACACATTGACTATAGAAACAGACAGTCCAAGGCAATTAATTTGCTGTAGACACGCTCCTGTACTGCTATCTAATGATGATTGGTTTCAAATAGGCGCTCGGATGACTGTTTAGCGTACTATTAGCTCAGCTATTAGTCACTTTACTAAGTACGGAAAAGACACAGAGAGAGGGAGACTGCTGGCGCTACCTGTGAAAACCTAACATAACTAATCAATTTCTCCAAACGTAAAACCTGCTTAACAAGACCGATATGAGCGATAGTCTTTCTGTTTCTGTAGTCAATGATTCAAGTGAATAAAAACCCAGATTACTATATTCTACCACAAGTTCTTTGTTTTATGTGTAATGTACACTATTATGTATTAAACTAAAATCTAATTCAACATTCACCTTTAAACTATATGAGAACTGTAAACTGGTCTCCCCTGCCAATTAAAAACTATTTCTCTAATTTTCTTCTAAGATATTTTTATGTACACATAGCGATTCAGTTCATAAAATATAGTTTATGTACAATTTTGGACAATTTTTAAAACAGTAAATTATTAAAAGTATATCAGTGCTTAATGTTATGTTTCACATAGTATAGACTAGTAATTCTACCTAATTTTTTAGTTAGAAACTTAAACAATGAATAGAAAACAATGCTATTATTGATACCGTATTGCAAATAAATAAACATTCTGTGATAAAGAATAATAATGTAAGGTGTTAGATCAATCTAACACAGAAGATTTATTTTAATACAGTAAATGATTACTTTTAATAAATTTAAAAATATTTTACATTCACACATTACACAGTTAGAATAGTAATATAATTTAAAGTGCTAGCAAAATACAAACGATAATATAAAAATAAAACTCAAACAACAACATTAAGATTTTGCAAAAGATAAATGCAATTTTGAAACTTAAATATATTTGAAAAAAAAATGTAAAATCAAGCAATTACTATCAACTTTTAGCTACATTACTTTTAAATAACAATATTAACACTAAAAATTATATATTTACAAACATATTTCAGGGCTTAAGTAAACAAGCACTTTTTGTAACTAAGAGTCTGCAGAGGTTGTCGGCCATGTTGGTTTTAATCCCATAAGAACAATGTTATTTGCGGATCCATATTTTTTTGTTATTTTTTGATCAAAAGTTGTGTATGAGGTGTCATTTTAAACGTTATCATATTGCACATTGTGTTAGCTTTTGATATTTTGAATACATACACCTAAGTTTGAGAAATAGGTTAAAATAAAAACTACAAACTAAATATTTGTTATTTGACATTTTTAGCCATTAGATTGCTTAATATTTTTATATATATAAAGAACAACACTTAGCAATCTTATGTGTTTTTAATATTCAAAATCGATTTCTGTCTCGAAAGACCATCTTTTCAAAAAAAAAACTTTTTTGAACTGTTTCAAAAAATATCTCTGTTCAACTGAAGATGGTCTTTCGAGACAGAAATCGATTTTGAATATTAAAAACATAAAAGATTACTAAGTGTTGTTCTTTATATATATATATATATATATATTTGTTATGTTTGTTTCTTTAAAACTAATTAGGAATTTGCAAAGCAATTCTAACACACAATTTGGACATTTTTTTTTTAAGTAATCTATTTGAAAATAACTTTTTAGTTTGGATACACGTGGTCGTATGTCCGGTTTGAAAATAACATTGTTCTTATGGGATTAAAACAAACATGGCTGACAGCTTCCGACAGCCTCTGCAGACTCTTAAGGCCTTATTAAACTATTAAATTGCCATACTTTAATTTTAAAAAACTACATCTTATTCATTGCAGCAGCATTTTTAACAACACATCGCTGTAGTAAGCTTTTGTTAGTTACAATAAAACTGAATATTAAATTGAATTTTCTACTTAAACCCTGATATATTTTAAACCTAGTTTTTAATATGATGTGTCACTTAGAAACAACAATTCTTGATCATCATTATTTTATATACTATAAAATATTTTTAATTTGTAACAAAAATTATAATAGTATAAGAGCTGGATCACAGAGCGATATAGAAAGAGAAACATCCAATAAAACATTAACAATAAATTGTTTTGAAATAACTACGAAAAACACTCCAGTTTACAGGATACAAAGTCAACCAAACATTATGGGAATCACTAATACAGAAACAAGTGTATATTAGATTTTAAACATAAAAAATCAAACTAAAAAAAAATTATATTGCTAACCGATATTTAAAATTTCTGTCCTGAAAAAAAACCACAATGACAATAATTTAAAAGTTGCGTATATTCCACAGCAGCATATTTATTTTTATTTGTACTATACAGAACAAATATATTTTGTATTATTTTATACAGAACAAATTATATGAGGCAGTATTTTCCTTTTCCAGATGTAAGTAATGTTTCTTCAAATATACCATTTTGCTAAGTTGGTTTATTTAACCCTATATGGGCCCAGCAAGTAGTAACTAGTCGATATGTGCGGTACTCATTTGGCCAAGGAGCTAGTTACTAGTCGATTGTGCAAGCCTATGTTCGCCGCCATTTTGTCACCAGTTTTCTAACTCAAAATACATAACTATGTATACCATTTGAAAGAAGACATTGCAGTGTTGCTATTTCATATATAAATCATGTATTAGCTCTAAGTATTTAGGTAAAAACAAATAAAACAAATTTCATAATTTGGAAACAATCATTGATACCTGTGACAAAGATCAACAGAAGACGAAAATACATCATTTTCAAAAATTCACTAGCAAGCGTAGTGTAAAACTATCAAATTCTCCAATTCCACCTATGGAACGGCAGAAATATGCTCAACAGGGCTGTTTGTGTAAGTTTTTCTCTAGTTTGATTCATTTAGTTGCTATGAATTTATTTCTCCAGGTATGTTTTACAAGGAAAACATTGTCATAAAACATACTATGACATTTTTAGAAATATTTTATTTGTTTGAACGTTATTTACAATGTATTGTATACCATTGGATTCCTGAATAAATATTGAACAATAATCTTGTTGCCGAGAAATGGTCAGGCAGGGGTGTCACGAGCGCAGCGAGTTATGGGGTTGTCACGCAAGGCGTGCCATGGTGTCCCCTAGTGTTATATTAAATGTTAATATATACGAAATATTCAGAACAATTGAACAGGTTTTGATGAAATTTGGAGGGAAGTAGCGTTTGTATCATAGAGACCTGCTAAACAGGTTTGTCGAAATTTTATTCCTATTGGGTAGGAACAGTTACCTCAATGTTTCCGTTTTATTATAAGAGTTAACATTGGTATTAGTTTAACAATTTGTTTCAAACAGTTGATACAAAAGTTTGGCTAATTTGGTTTTCATTGTGAAACATAGTGCACTTACTTTTCACCCCTCTAAATCAAACTTGTAGGGTTTTCTAGAATATAAAACTTTGTTGTTTAGGAGAACGGCAGTAGGCTGAGCTTTTATATTGGTAGCCAAATGAAAAACTGAAGTTTCCATGTCATTGATCAACTGCTCTTTGTAAATACGTCTGAAAGTGTTACCGTTTTGCAGTTAATAAGATCAAAATTTACCTATACATCAAAATTTACCACAAGCGCCAACGTATTTATATGGTTAGTTTTTTAATTAGCATAATACGTGTTGGTACATATACAGTACAAGTAAACGTCACACAACACAAATTTATTACAATATAAGCACAAAATGCACAAATATACTACAATACAAGCACAAAATGCACAAATATTATGGTGATCGATTTCGGTGAACCACGCTCACCTTCCTCAGACCAGAGGGATTCACAAAAGAATCCCTTCTTTCAACAAAAGTTTGGATTCTTTTGTGAATCCCTCTGGTCTGAGGAAGGTGAGCGTGGTTCACCGAAATCGATCACCATAATATTTGTGCATTTTGTGCTTGTATTGTAATATATTTGTGCATTTTGTGCTTATATTGTAATAAATTTGTGTTGTGTGACGTTTACTTGTACTGTATTTATATGGTATAAAACTAGAATATTTGTTCAAAAATTTTTTATACCTTGAAATTTTGTATAATTACTGTTTATATATTTGTATATCTTTGAAAATGGGAATTTTATAGAAAATTGTCTTCATTCAAAAGTTATTCTTGATTTTAATTTTTTTTTAATTTGTATTTACAAATATTATAATAAATTCTGAATATAATATATTCTTTTTATATGGATCATTTTGGATAGTATAGTGTATAATATGTTAGTCTTTTATAACATTTCAAATTTGTTTATGAACATTATAATATTTATGTAAGTTTTCTAGAAAATGATGAATATGTTTTATTTTGCAACTATCTCAGTAACGCTTGTAAGCACTGAAAAAACCTTTCATATTTCTACGTACGTGAATGGATTATAAAGCTTTTTTATATTTATTATTAATAGGAAAAAAATATTCATATTTTTTCAAGTGACATGCTTTTGAAATTTATTTTTTCAATTTGACAAATTTTTCAATTTATTAGCCCGTAAAATCTTTTAAAATAAATATTATTTTTTATATTTCATATCAATGGAATTCCCATTTAGTGCTGAATAAAATGATGTATAACATCATGAGATTTTGATAAAATTACAATATGTTAGATGCCTTTATGTGTGGGCCTACAAAACAAGCAAAAAACCCCTTGGCCAAATAGAGTTTTTGCCTGGGCCTATGTAGGGTTAATAATCTACTTTAAGTACTATAATATTTTATACTTTTAACAATAACTTTGAATTTATAATTAAATTCCTAAATGCTTGCCTTTTTTCCAACCTGAGCAACAACTGCGTATGATTTTTAAGACTTAATGTTTTCCTCGTATATATGAGATTTATACTATTCAAAAGATTTTAGACTGGAATCGATAATTTGTTTCACCTATTCAAAAGTTACTTTTTGAACCATGTTTTTTTTAGTTAGGTTTTAAGATTAGCAAGTTTTAGCATGAGTTAGATATTGATGTTCTTAAATATATTGGTACTGAAATTATATAAATACATCTCCTTATTTTAATATTGCTTATCATATGTTTATGTTAATATTATGTTTATAATGTACTATATGCAATTTATTTCCATACTAAAATCTGATATGTTTTACATACATAGGCTAAAGTAGAGACTGTCGTAATTATCAACCATGATTCTGGTTATTATATACAACAAATTCAAGTGGTACTTGCAGGGTGCTTTGGTATGTAACAATAAATTTCCTTGTACATTACAACAATTATTTTAGTTGAATAAATATGAGTAATTGAAATGTTTGATTAATAAAAAGTAATTATTTTTCTTAAGTTTGAAATGAACATATTTACATTGATGGGGTTTTTGAAATCTGCCTTATTTATTTACTTCTTGCCAGCGTGGTAGCTTATTGGCTTAGGCCTCAGACTGCGCAGAGCAAGCTCTAAGGTTCGAATACATAACTGAGCTAATGGTCTGTGCTACACTTGTTGAATTAAGTTCACGCACAGGCCTACAAGCTGAACTAACAAGTGATTTTTTTAATACAAAACATATCAAGGGATTTAATAATAAATAAATAAAAAACAAAGTAACATTAAATATTTTTGTTTGATATCCTATCAGATAAAGAGCAAGGCCATCACAAGGGCCTCTGGGTGCAAAGAAGTTAGAGAGCCAGATCCAGAAAAATAAAACTGCTAGAAGGAGCAAAAATCACAAGGCAAAAATTATGCACCAAATGCTGGTTCAAACTTGAATGAACAAAATCATGGATGGCATTTATTATTATTAAGAAACATTGTAAGTATAAAAACATTAACAACAATTAAAAAATGATGAAACATGTAAAACACCTGATATAGGTAAGTAGAGCTTTAGTCAAAGAGTAGAGAGTAATTTGCTAAGTTTCACCCTGAGTGCTTGAAGTTGCAATGGCATGAAAAGTGGTTTAAGGAATGTTGATGGTTTTCACTTATTTAATTTATCATTCCATCATAGTCCTGTGGTTGATTTGAAAACCACAGATCAAAAGGGCTCATTCATATTCCAATGTGCATATCATCAACATGTCTTGACACAACAGATCAAGGGCTCATTTGTGTTCCAATGTGCATATCATCAACATGTCGACACAACAGATAAAGGGCTCATTTGTGTTTCAATGGGCATATCATCAACATGTCGACACAACAGATAAAGGGCTCATGCATATTCCAACGTGCATATCATCAACATGTCTTGACACAACAGATCAAGGGCTCATTCATATTCCAACGTGCATATCATCAACATGTCTTGACACAACAGATCAAGGGCTCATTCATGTTCCAACGTGCATATCATCAACATGCCTTAAGACCACATATCAAGGGCTCATTCATGTTCCAACGGGCATATCATCAAAATGTCTTGACACAACAGATCAAGGGCTCATTCGTGTTACTACGGGCATATCTTCAACATGTCTTAACACAACAGATCAAGGATTCATTCATGTTCCAACGTGCATATCATCCATGGAGATTAAAAATCAAGGGCTCATTTGTGTTCAAACGTGCATATCATCAATGTGCTTGGAGGGGCTCATCAATGTACCTTAAGACCACACATTCACATCAAGGGCTCATGCATATTCCAACATACACATCACCATGTGCCTTGATACAATGAATCAAGGGCTTATTCGATGACTATTATGCATTTTGAATGATGCAATATTTTTAAAAATCACAAATAAAACATCTGTGTGGCTTTATTACAGACACAAAGAAAAAACATCTCTTGAAAAATCTAAGCACATTACAAAGAGAATAATACCAGATTGGCAACACAAATATGTTTTTGATGTGTGAGGATTTTTTGAACCTATTTTTGATATGCCCTAATGTAAAATATATACTAAATTCATTTTCAAATGTGTAAATTAGGGTGCTTTAAAAATCAGATCTAGAGTTAAAGTTACAACACTTGTAATAAATTGTATTTCATAATTTTGTAGGTTATAGAATAAAGAGAGAGCATGAGTAGTATATTTGCTCTGAGAAAGCAGCCATCAGAAATAAGGAAGGTCTTTGAAGAGGGGTGTGGGTCATCTTTAGCCACCTCAAAGAGGGAGGAGGGAAGGCCAAGAATAAAGTTAAATCATTTGTTTGGAGGAGTATTTCTGAAGTGTCCTAACATGAACTTAGATTGTATATGAACTCAAATTTGTTCAACTTTACCCAACAATGAAATAATTTTTTTAGGCAAGAACAAAAAATATATATTTTCTAATAATGAATAGCTTTAACATAATTAGTGATGAGTAGAGTCTTATCTTAAGAATTTCTTGTTTAATTTGGCAAGCTATTTTATTTTTAACATTACAAGTTTCCAGTTAGAACATTGTAATTATAAGAAAAATTATCTTTTATCAACCTATTATGAATTAATTAATGCCTAAAATTTCAAAAAAAGGTTTGGGTACGAAAATAATTGATATTTCTGTATTATTTTTTTAACCAATTACAGAAATAGCACTTTATCTGTCCTGTTACTTCCAACAATATTTTACTTCTAGATTGAATTTAAATTCTAAACAATCACAATTTTTTATTAGGCCTAAATGTTACTAATGGTATTTTTTTATATTTACTAGGGACAATTCAAAATAATAGCCAATAAGAATCATATATTAACAATAAATATATAAAATTACATAATTACAGCACCCAACATTTTTGGTTGACTAGAAGTTCTATGAGGTGAGGAGAGATCAATTACTTATTCCATGGTGTCATACTGGACCTTCTTTATTTTAAAGTATCGGAAAATACTGTAGCCAGTGACAGTTCCGAGACAGGCGGCAGCTAAGATGCTACCGACGATTAATGGAGCAGTCTCACTGCGATATGTTCCCTGACCTGGTGCGGGGCAGCGGTACTCTGCAAAGAGAAAGCTCATTGGTGATTCAGCACAGAACAACAATTAGGTCTTTTCTAATATGTCCCCGCATTTTCAATTTGTTTTCTATAGCCACTAAGTGTTACTAGAATTCCAAATATGTATTTTCTAAAGTTAATTTAATTTTCAGTTCAATCTCAACTGAAGTACAGTAATATTAACACAACTTCAAAATACTCATGAACTAGTTAATTTAGTTTGTTAAAAGAGAGTTCTGAGGCCGTTCCTGAATTGCACTTCAGCCTTGGGTTTATTGTGCTCCCCTTGCACTTCAGCCTTGGGTTTATTATGCTCCCCTGTTACCTACTAGAATGGAGTGCCTATTCTGAGCAACTTAACCAGCTATAAAATCATCTTCCTCAGACTAGGTAACATTCTTTCTTCTGAGAGCTCAACACCCAAAATTCTCCTTCTCCTAAGCTCCAGAGCTTCGCACTCAGTAAATGTTCGGCACACTCTAGAGCTTCACCACAAATCCAGTCGTTTCCTAAAGTAGCCATGTCCAGTAATATAATCAATCACCATCCTGCTGTCATTCCGCATAGGGTAACATGATTTTGGTGAGCATAGGGTTGGATTCCCTCACCAGAGATTTTGCAAAGACTTGGCACTGCAACAGCTGTCATGGTGGCAATTTCTGGCCAAGTTAAAATTTCAGACTTGGCACTGATAAGTCCAATGCCACATACTGGTGCGGGCCCTACAAATGGAGTCATCAATCCTGTCTTAGTGAGGAGATCAGCCTCTGAGACCGCTGTGGCCTGGAACCCACCTCAATTGAACATTATTAAGGCGGGACAAAGCACACAGAGTTTGAAAACACTCCTAAGTGGTATTATTGGTGGGATTTGATAGCAACTGCCTATGTTGCAGCATTGATAATAATACACATCAAGCTAGCTATTATATACCATTTAGACCACGATTGTGCTATAGTTGATTGTTAATTGCCTAAACAATACCTCAAACAAACAATATTTTGTTGGTGCTGGCACAATTTTATAGCTTTGTTTGTAATAACCAATTTCAAATTAAGTAATTGTTCTACTTTTACAACATTCTGGTTTAACCACAGCTGGTTTAAACTACATTACATTTACATGGGACTACATTAGCGCTCCACAATGGACCACAGAAATAGCTGATATTTTGAGACTTAAAACTTTACATTGGATGGGAAATCTACTTGTGTATAAAATCAACGGTTTTACTTACTTAAAAACATGCATTGTATTTGTTAGGCTCATCTCCTCCGATAAATTTGTGATTTTCTATCCCTCCTACTAACATATTAGTTATATGCAACTATTATTATAGTAAGTAAATGGTGCACTGACCTGGACCAAAATTGCTGTTTTTAAATATAAAAGGCTGAACTTCTAGCTCCCTAAGAAGTACCAAGGCCTTCACATCACTTTTAGGGTTGGCTAGTTCTATCTCTACATCTCGCAGACAAGTGTATGCCTGGCCAACGGGCGTGACAAACAACAGTGCACTGTGACTCTTTGGTGTTGAAAGTGTCATCTTCTGTTCTGTAATGAAAGATTACAAAAATTTGTATCAGTTGTAATTCCATACAAATTTATATTAAGGTAATGCCTTAATTAATATTAAGGTATATTGCCAGTGTCTTTACTTACATTATAAATCTGAGTTTTAGAATATGATTATTTCCTCAAAAGTTAAAGTTTGCAATTGTTATTCCTATTCATAAAAGTGGATCAACATCAATCTGTAACAATTTTAGACCTATTTCTTTGATTTCAACTTTCTCCAAGGTTATAGAAAAAATAATGAAAGAACAATTGTTAAAATATCTAGAAATGACTAATTTCTTTAGTAAAAATCAGTTTGGATTTCGAACGGGACTGAACACAGAAGTAGCTTTGTTAAATTTGTAACTGAAGTAATTGAGGGTATTAATGGTAATAAGAAAGTAAGTGGACTGTTTTTGGACATTAAAAAGGCGTTTGATATGGTTGATCATACAATCCTCTTGGAAAAGTTATACAACTGTGGAATACGGGGTCTAGTTTTTGAATGGTTCAAGAGTTACCTAATGGGCAGACGGCAATGTGTCAAAATTAATAATGTATATAGTAGTGAGGGTGAGATATTATTTGGAGTTCCACTGGGATATGTATTGGGAGCAATTCTCTTTTTAATTTATATAAATGATTTGTGTACAGCAAGATTTAAGGGGCAGGTTACATCTTTGCAGACGATACCGCATTCAGTTATGCTGGGGATAGTATAGGAAACATAAAAGATGGTATTATATCTGATCTCAAATCAATTAGATGGTGGTTTGCTAAAAACAATCTAGCGTTAAATACTGAAAAAACAAATTTTATTATTTTTAGTTTGAAGAAAACTAGCAATGAATGTAACGTACTAATTTACAAGTGCATAGATTGTTTGGCAATCGAAGGGAGTTGCTCAAAATGTGCAGATATAAAAGAAGGGGATCAAGTTAAGTATTTGGGAGTTATAGTGGATAAAGATCTTACATAGAAAAAACAAAATTTATACTCTAAACTATTTATACTCTAAACTGTTAAAGTAGGTCAAATTTTTTATTTTTTACGTAATATCTGTCCTATGAAGATACTGAGATCTATATATTTTGCACTAGTGCAGAGTAGATTAGAGTATGGGTTAGTATGCTGGGGTTGCATTTATAAGTCGTCTTTGAACTCTATATTAGTTATTCAGAAACATTTTGTCAGATTGATTTTGAAAAGAAACATACGAGAAGCTTCTTATCCCTGTTTTTTAGAATTAAAAATACTTCCATTAACAAATTTATACGTGTATAAAGTACTTAAAGTTTTTTATTCAAGAAGTGGAAATTTAATTAATTTAGAAAATATCGCCAAGCAAAAGTTAAGAAACGCAAATTGTTTTCAAATTCCGAAGCCAAAAAGTACGTTTTATACTAAATGTTTCAATTTCACTGCACCAAGATTATATAACCAGATACTAATTGAAATAAAACAAGCGTTAAATAGAGTTGTATTTTTGAAGGGGATTAAAAACTGATTAGTGACATTAGAGAAGATTGAGGATTTATTTGTCATTCTTAGTTAAAGATTTATTTTGTAGATTAGTTTCTGATAGTATAACTTTTAAAGTGACTGTTATTGTAGGCACAAATGCAATTTCTTTTTTAGATTAAATATTTTTCTTGTAGTTTTTATTTTATTGTAAATAATAATATGTAATATAGGGGAAAGAGGAAATTAGTTTTGTTAGCTACCGTTGGATTTTTATTTTGAGTGATATTAATTAGGAAGGAACCCCAAAACAGGCTGAATATGCCTTAGGGGCCCTATTTTGTTGTCTCTTAAGTGTATAAGTCTTTAAAATATTTGCGCTATTTATGTTTGTTTAGTTGTATTTGAGTATAGTTTTATTTTCTGTTTGTTGAAAGGCAGCCTAGTGAGAAGGACTTATTCATATTTTGTCAAATGTAATCTCTTATATATTATTATTATAATGAAATTTTTTAGTTACATTTAAAATTTTCAGATAAAAGAGTTCACAAAGAAATAATTTTCAGGTTAAGAAAGGCAAATGCCAGAATTTTATGGAGATGGAGGCTTAACTAGTTTATAACAACTCTTCTTGAATAAAGACACAAGAAAGAATAAAAATTTGGTAGGTATGAAATTTCCATAATCACAAATTACTATTTTAACATTTGAATTAAGGGTTTAAACCTAAAGTTAAGTCTACTTTTCCCATCTGAACTACCACAAAGGTATCAAGTATTATCAATATCTAGCTTTGCCTCCTGCCACAAAGCTAAATCCAATCCATAAAGCCATTTAAGACCTCTCACTGATTCTGTTTATGCTGGCTAATCCCACCGGAAAAGAACACAGGGGCACTCTGTAACTATGCGATACATTGTTTGGATGGACTCTACTATCAACTGACTGAACTAGTGTTAATTTCCATTTATTCTTCCAGTAGTTACACTGTTGAATCGGTTTCTAAACCGATCCATCCAATATGAGGGAGATTTATGAAACCTACAGGTATTGACAGTTTGTTAATAAGGAACTTATTTCGTTCATAAAAAATGTTCCACACTATGGGCCAGCTAGTATTGGGCAAGAAATTTGATCTTCCTAAGTGCATCACTTGTTTGTCTAAAAAACATACAAGAAGCAGTTTAAAAAATCTCTGAAAACTTTCTCCTCTTAATTGTCATAAAAATAAATTGTAAGTAATATAAGCGATACAAGACATGTTACTTCAGCGAAAGAAAATATGAAAATAAACACTAACACAGTTTTTATGAAGCACTACTTAAATAATGATTTACAAAAACTTCTGATGGATGCAGTTTAAATCGTCCAGCTGGAATAAACTACCTGGGTGTTTCATGTGCTCCAACTTCGAACTTGATCCGTCAAACCACAGTTCAATCTTGTCGACAAACCATCGCTCACCTCCTGGTGTCTACAACAAACAAGTTATTTTATGGTATAAAACTATTATTAATTTAAAGTCTAGCCTTAGAACCTTCCAATTATTCACTATGTTGTAGGTACTTGAGTTTGTCTAATTTATAATTTGAAAGATTAATAAACTGGGGACGTATATAATTAAACCCATAAAATATTCAAACATATATGTCCTTTGAAATACTTATATTTGCAGTTTCTCATAAGGCAACTGTGACCAGTTGCTCGTTGTAATTTCATTGAAAGATTGCATCCATTTAAAATTATTATACAGATAATAATAATAACATTTTTTGTCCTCCTCACTTAGAGAAAGTATTAGAGACTATATAAAAATTAAATTAGAAAAAAGTTGAAAATATTCTTACAATTTTTGAAAATTGATATTTTTAATTTGGTCAATACATCCTGATCAAGTAATTGTTCAATGTTTTCTTGAAAGTATATTCTTTTAGGTTTCTTACATGTATTGGTAATTTATTAAAAATGTTGATTGAAGTATTTTCAAAACTAGGTAATAATTATTTATAGTATGTATGATAATTTCTTCTTATGCTGTCTTTGTTTCTTATAGAGTAGTTATGCATACTAAATTGAAGACATAATTTTAAGTTCTTTAAAAAACGGTTTACAATTTGCCTTTTGTGGAATATTTGTTATTATTCTGATAGTTTTTTCTGTAATTTAAAAATTTTAAAACGCTAAGACTGTTTCCCAAAGTATAGAGCAGTAGGATGAGTGGCTATGGATAAGTGAATAATATACTATTGATAAATGATCTGTGTTTGGTTCTTTGTAGAGTGAACATTCCTTTTGATATGTGATCAATATGGACATGACAGGTAAAATGTGAGTTAATCGTACATGACTCATACGAGTAAACATGTCAGTTCTATAATTTTTTTTTTTTTATATCTAACATTATATCTTATGTTTTATTTAAATTTATTGATAAATTATTTTCTGAGCACTACTTGATAATAACTTGGGATTATTCTTAGCATAAATTATTGTAATTTATTCCTTGCACAATGAGTGAGATGTCACCAGCATATAAAACAGTTTAGTAAACCTGATCTGTAATACAATTTGCTAAATCATTTATATAAATAATGGAAGTATTGGTTCCAAAATGGATCCCTGTGGAACACCGAAACACCATATCTAATATGTAATTGTTTGAGAATTTATCTTTAGAAAATACAGAATGATTCGGTTTAGGCATGGCCCCCACAAGGGTGGGGTTGGAGCAACTCTGGTTACAGGGCCCCGGTTTATTTTATTTTTTCGATTTTTCTGCAGATCATAGCTTATAAATCAAAATTTATAATTATAATTTTTTTTTTTTACTAAAATATATACGGTACTAATTCTAGTGTTGGTTATTATTTATAATTAGGTACATGTATGCCTAGTTACTGTGAGTGCATTTTAGCATACAAAAGCCCCCACGGGCCCCACGCATTCCCTTTACCACCCCACCCCCCCACACCTACTCACCAAGCCTACTTTCCAGCTGTTTTCCTCCAGTTTGTTCTAGAAATAGACGTATCCTATCAGTTATCAGTTCGTCTGTTGACCCCATTTGACGTGGATTTAATTATTTCATCTTGGTCAAGTGTTGTTTTGTTCAATAGTTAACTTCTTTCTATCGTTTTGTTTTGTATTTAAAGGAGCCATAAATTCAGTGAGTGTGGAACAAAAAGCAAAAGTACGTCGCTAATACCAGCATATTACAGTGACATGAGTCGCGAGTTGGCGCGCCGGCGCCGCGCCGGGCCGACAGACAAAGGAGGGTGGCCAGCATGTAACGGATGTAGATGACTCATCCTACCTCCGTGGAAAACAACCACCTCATTCCTTTAGTCAGTTTTGTTTGATCTTCCATGGAGTTGACATCTATTATCTAGTAAACCTATACCGTAGTGCCCATAGTTGTTATTTTAGTACACAGTATATATTTGTACTATTTTCTCATTCCTTTATTTTATTGCGTTTTTTAGTTTGTTTATAGTTTAAAAGTTAGAGTTAGTGCAGTTTTTTGTTTTGTAAATATTTTATAAGCTGTTAATCTTTAATAATCTAATGAATACGTATATAACCGATGTGGCCAGGAATTATTAGTTGTGAAAGGACAAGTTGTGAAAGTGTATACTGATTTCTGTTTTCTGAAGCACATGCCTTACAAATCTTAGAAAATAAGGTAAGAAAATAGTCCACTATGTTTCATAAACTTATTGTAAGTAATTCTTAAGTAATAAATATTTTTGTAAAAAACACGTACCAACATAAAAGCAATAAACGAATCAAGATTGCTTGTAATATTTAGCTTGTACAAATATTTAAGCTTGTAAATAAATAGTTATAGTTTAATTGAAATCACCAGTAGTTTTTTTTATTTGTTTAGACCCGTAGCCCGTAACAATACGTAATTAAGCAAAATTACATGATAACTACATGGTTTGGCATTTATGTCAATTCACAGGAGCAGATCAATTATTTCAACAGACGTCAAAGTTGATCAAGTTATTAATGTACTGTATTTGCATCAAAACAGGAGATTAGATTTTGTGTTGAAGATTTGGTTTTAAATTTTTTATTCAAATTATTACGTATTGTACAACATTTTTTGAAATTACTTTTCTCACTTTTAAAAATATTATTTTTTAGTACAGCCTGCAAATTCATTTTGATATTTCTTGAGTTATAGCCATATAATAATTACTAAGGTATATTGCAACAATGTTATGAAATTTTATTCGTTGTTCTATATGAAATTTAAATAAATAAACTTTGATTGATGAAATATATTACACTTAAATAGGCCTATTGTAAATAAATAATAAAATATAATAATACAATGGGTTGTCTTTAACCGGTTTAATTAAGTTTCCAACATAAATTCATAAAGAATATGGCCTTATTAGGCCTCTGTTGGCCTCGTTAGACCACTGTTTGGGCACTACCTCGAACAGGTAAGGTTTGGTTCGGTTAGGTTACAATGTATTTGTATTTCCTTAATTTGTAGAAATGTTGTATTATAATGATGTTCCAACACTTGAAACGTGTTTTATATAACTATTAAGTTTATTAATATTGTATTAATATTATATTAAATTTTTTAATATTGAAGTATAAGAAAATGTTATAATAACATTTTCTTATACTTCAATATTAAAAAATTTGGAGGTGGTGCCATAATCGTATACCATCAAAAACAGCTTAAGGGATAGTGAAGTAATGTTCATATGGTTTGCCTAAGCAAAGCAGCCTCTTCGGGTCTAAACCCGAAAAAACAATTATTTTACAAAGCTTCTAGCCGGATTTATTTTTTGTTTCAGATTACTTAAAAACAATAATTTAAGATGTCGAAAGCTATAAACATAAGTCAGGAGCATTAAAAAGAAAGCTCCAGAAATAAAAATTAGAAAAATCAGCTAAAGGTTGCCAGGATATTACACAATTTTTTAGGAGTAATGAAAAAGAAGGGTTTCAAGAAGTTCAATCGGATGTTAAGCCAGAATCTTCATCAACCTCCCAACCTTCTTGCTCTGGTGTTCAGCCGGCTTCAGACCAAAAAGATAACAAAGAAGGCGACAGAGATAATTCTACTGTATGTCAAAGAAGTATTGAAGAATGTGCTGATCTATATCTTAGTATGGATACTGATGATGACAGTAAAATATGTAATTTTGACGATCCTAATACCTGGCCTGCAGTGATGAGTGATAAAATACGACAGGAAATAGTATTGTCTTACACTGGTTTTTCAGCTTTTCAGGCCAGATCAAAATCATTTCCAACTGACACCTCAGGGAAACGTTTTCATGAGACATTGTTGTACATGAAAACAGCCAACAACAGAACATGTAAACAAATTCCACGAGAATGGCTAATGTGGAGCGAGTTGAAAAACAGTATCCATTGTTTACCTTGCAGCATTTTTCAGTCAAATCAGAGTAAACTCGCAAAAGCAGGATTTTGTCCTGTAAAAGAACCATACAAAAGACTTTACAGGATACTATCGATGCATGAAAAAAGCTCTGAGCACAGAAAACACTACTTAGAATGGAAAAGTCTTCAGATGTCTATGAAGGAAAATGGAGTAGACAGTAATCTTCAACAGATTATTAACTGTGAAGCAACAAGATGGAAAGCTATATTACAACGAATTTTGGACACAACATTGTTCTTAAGTAGCAGAGGTTTAGCTTTCCAAGGGGAAAATACTCAGATCAGTGATGTTCACAATGGAAATTTCTTAGGAGTATTGGAATTGATAGGAAAATATGACGAAGTAACTCGTGAACATCTAGCTAAAGTCAAAGAAAACCAATTGAATAAAAAAAGTATTATAGGTCAAGCCCACTCTCATGGTACTCTCAAAATGAATTTATTTCTCTCTGTGGCGAAAAACTACTCAAAACTATTTTGCTTCAAAGAGAGGAATCTGTCTTCTATGAGATTATTGTTGATGCAACCCCTGACATTTCTCACCAGGAGCAGAATGTACTCATTTTGCGTTACGTTTTTCAAAATGAAGAAAAAAAACATTTGAAATTTTTGAAAGATTCATTGAATTTATGAATTTTAACGGGAAAACAGGTGAAGTCATAACTGACGAAATACTATATACTTTAGAAAATATTGGAGTACCACTTGCGGACTGTCGAGCTCAGGGATATGACAATGGCTCAAATATGAGAGGACACACTAAAGGTGTTCAATCAAGAATACTTGAAAAGAACCAGTCTGCCATTTTTTCTCCCTGTGGGGCACACTCTCTCAACAGAGTTGGTGTCAACGCTGCACAACTGAACCACGATGTTGTAACATTTTTTGGAAACGTTGATATTCTTTGTTCTCCAGCAGCACTGGTCGTTGGGAATTGTTAAAACAGCACGTACCTTTGTCTTTACAAGGCCTCTCCGAAACTCGATGGAGTGAAAGAATTCAAGCTGTACGCCCGATTGTCAAGCACTATCCATTGATTCTCAAGGTTTTGAACCTACTCCTGGAAGACAATTTACCTAAATTGACTCCATCTGCCAGAAATACTGTTTTGGCGTTAAAGAGGTACTTTGGATCTTTCAAAGGTCTCTTGATGTCATTGTTTTGGCACAAGATCTTGGCCTGCATTGATAAAAAAAATGTGATAATTCAAAGCAAAGGAATTTCCTTGAACATGGCAACTCAACTAGTTAAAGATTTATTGAACGAATTGCAAGTGCTATGAGATTCATGGGAACCCATACTCGATGAAGTACAACATGTTGCCGAGGCAGTTGGAATTGTACCAGAGTTGTCTATCAACAGGAAATCCAGTGCCGTTGAAAAGACTCCCGAGCAACTTCAGCAACAATCTTTTCGGGATTTCAAATCTTCTGTTGTCTTTCCTGTTTTGGATTTTATCATGACTGATCTGAAAACAAGATTTGCAAGCTGTGAAGAAATCTGTAACCTGTTTGCTCCAGTTTTAGTTTTCATGGATCTAGACAACGAGGAACTGAAACTTAAATCCGCCAATCTCGTTTCATATTATCCTTCTGACTTCTCAGATCCAGAAGGATTATTTAAAGAAACTCTTCATATGAAGAATGTTTATGCTACAGTATTCCAAACAGAAAAGGACCCGTTGAAGCTTCTGAATTCAATATATGAGAAAAACCTCCAGCCCATTTTTTTGAATTTTTGTACCGCAATAAGACTTTTTTGTACCATCCCAGTGACAGTTTCTACAGCTGAAAGGTCTTTTAGTAGGCTAGCAAATTCATTGAAAACTTGGCAAAGAAACACAACTGGCCAAACCCGTCTCAACCATCTGGCAATGTTAGCAATTGAAAATGAATTGGCCAAAACAGTTGATTTTTCAGATGTAATTGAAAATTTTAGTCAAAAGAAAGCTAGGAAAACTATAATTAACTAGTTTATCAAAGTAAGCTTTTTTAGCGAGTGTATTAAACACAATACAAACATCGTAATTTATGTGTGAAACAATTTATCAATAAAGGTTGGTTTTTAGATTTAACAGAATAATCTTATTAATTTATACCTTACAATCAATTTTTCAATTTAAGTAAAATTTTGTAAAAGGGTAAAAAATAGCCATGTAATTTTAATATGGCACGTGACTGAGGTGGGGGGCCCGACCCTGGTCCTGGTTACAGGGCCCGCAATCGAATGTGGGGGCCATGGGTTTAGGAGATATGTTTTAATTAGCTTCAAAGTTTTTTCTGAGAATATTTACACTGCCTATAGAAACATCATAGTAACATTAGGACTTACCTTCTCAAAGTACCATCTAAGTTTGAAGTCTGACCAGTTGAGTTCCAGACGGGCCGTGTCTTCAGAACAATCACCTCCAATTTCCACATTGTCAGGCACATAAATGCCTCTTACCTACAAATATAATAGGGCTATTAAGATGTTTTTGTTCTTTTGGTGAACATGTTTTTTCACTATTGATAATTTTTTTAACTAAGCAAATCAAAGCACTGGAATCTAAGCTATAGAAGTCACAATAATGATATCAGTTTAATAATATTATACATATAAGTTAGAATATAAGTGAATGCCCCTTAACACAAATTTATTATATTGGAAGCACAAAATATACAAATGTATTGTTTCTTCCATATATTGTAGGTGACCAATTTTGGTAACTACAATAACCTTTCTTAGACCAAAGGAATGAAACTTGTGTTCAACTAGTCTACTTGTAATGGTATACTAACACTTACAACGGCTGGAAAAATCATGACATTTGGCTGGAATCGCCAAACTCATGAGTCCTTGTCCACTCTATTTGCAGTGGACAAGGACTGCAATAACTTAATAGAGTTGCTCTTTATTACAATGTTATAAAAGATATTAGAAACAATACTAATAACAGATACTTCTTCAAGTTCACAGCATTTCCACACATACACGCACAGTGGTATTGACTCACCCACCGACAAATCGCTACACATACACCCATTCCGACAAATCGCCAAAATAGTGAAATATTATTGGCTAATTGACTGTGTTCTTTTACAGATTTATGCTAGTGGCATTTTTATTTACTCTACAAACGTTGTTAAAGGGACAACGGTCCAAACCCCTCAAGCAAATTTTAATTACGAATCAAAATTAACCTCCTCATTCATAATTTTGTTACAT
>JAQJVL010008107.1:0-21051 GCA_035578905.1 Stictocephala bisonia
AAGAGAAAACGATTGATAGAGCCCTAATCAGCGAAACCGGGGCCTTTTTAACCATAAAGCTGGAGATGGGATCAGGACCGGGGGAAGTGTTCTTTAGGGTCCAAAGCCTTGCGGCAACATCTAGGTAGGTCAATGGATGGTCAGGGAGGCCTGCAGGAGGTACCTGGAAGGGAGTAAAGAGTTCGAGGTTCTGGGCTATGCAGGCATTGGTACGGTTGACGTGGGCTGCGTCAAAGGTGGGTAATATGTACTGAGTGGATGGCAGATAAGAAAGCTCGGAATGCCTCAGCTCTTCCCTCGGGGTCTGCCATGACACCATTTCGCTGTCAGTGGGACTGGAGGGTTGAAGGGGGTGGTTATGGAACTTTACCAGACGCCAGAAGTATCGTGGGGCGGAGAGGAAGTCCTGATCCGCCTTGTCACAAATCTTACGGAGCCTGACACACTCGCCCACACATACACGTTCGGTGGTATTGACCATCCGCCCACACATACACGTTCGCTGGGTATTGACCCACCCATCCTCCCATATACATACGGTGGTATTGACCCACCCGGCCCACACATAGCACGATCGCTGGTATTGACCCACCCACCCACCTATATAAGTACGGTGGTATTGTCACACCCGCCCACAAATACGTTCGGTGGTATTGACCCACCCGCCCACACATACACGTTCACTGGTATTGACCCATCCGTCCTCTTATATACATACGGTGGTCATACATGGTCCAAGTTGACTGTTTATTTTATGATGCCCGCCTTCAACCGCTTTGTTTGTTTGGTGCCGAAAGTTATAGCAATTTCACATATGTAAATAAAAATTGGTTTGTAGCATTAATAAAATAAATATACAGTACTGTTGTCACATATATTATATACAAGTTTGAGGTTTGTTTATTAAGAGGGGGTTGGGGCCAGCCTATCCAGCCCATGTTAGTTTCCCTTTTCTTTAGGTACATTTTTCTATAAAAGTATTGGAAGTACACATATATATTTGGTGTCATTAGAAAGAGTTAGTTTTAAGGTATTTTTTACTGGACAAATTTAAAAATATCAAATAGGTAGTTTTATATATAAAGAAATGTAATTTGAACAAATATGTATGGTTATATAAAATGTTATAAAAAACATTAGAGTAAAATGTAAGAAAGTTGCAATCGATAGATTTTTTCTACATCGTTTATCAATATCCTTTTGCGACTTTTCAGCTTTTAGTATCCTTCGTACATCTTGCTATTTCATTTTTTGCACACAGTTTAAGCTGGGATTGATCACAAACTTTTCCACTACACGACACTTAACTATGTTACCCATGTTAAGTTGCCATGGCTTCCTAGACTCCTAGATATAAGGTATTTCTCATTACAAACGTGGTTTTGGGTAATCGGTACCATATAACACAACCAATATCAGAGATTCGCTAGGATTCTGAGTCCCGCGATGGAGACATTTCCTGAGCAGTTGTTCATTTGATAAGTCTCTAAATATAGGTTTAGTTACGTTAATGACTAATTCAGGTAGTGAAGTGTGGGACCAACGATCATAAGGTTTCAGTTTAACAATTGATTTCTGGTACTTGCATCAGAGGTCTGCACCTTTATGACAAGGATGGAGATTCATGAGAGGACAATAAGTGAAAATATGTTGTCCACACAGCTTCTTTTCATTTTATTAAGATTGTCAGTATTCCTAATTATAGCTAGACCATGATAAGTTTGTATTTCATCAATTATAACATTTGTTAGTCACCCTCCAGTACTATCACCATCCCCTAGATAATACATTATGTCTCTTGTCAAGTCAGAATGATTAAACATATCAACAACGCCAGCCACATCCATCCCACCACTAACACCATTGTAATTAGCTGCACATCTGTTCCGGTCATGTTTATTTTTTAACCTAACCTTATACTGTACCTATAAAAATTACTATATATTTGAACATCAAGAACTTTGCAGTTGAACATTAAGTTACACAGTAGTTTGTTGTAACTTTTAAAGGCTAGTGGCATTGGTGGGTTCATGACACCCCACCGGGGGGAGTTCTTGTGGCTTGCTCACACCTTTATCTATGGACCTGAGTGCATATACTGTCCCTAACCTTTATTTCTGCTCTACCACTAGCCAACGGGAACAGTCAAAGCCACAGTCATCACACTTTATACATACTGTTGGGCCTAGGCCTAACCTTTCACGTTTGAGAATCGAAAGACGGCCACTAACATTTTATGCAAACAGTGATACTATAAACAATAACTTAAGGCTAGATAAATTGATGATGTAATTGTAAGAATTAGTATCTAATATCCATAAAACTGCATGTGTAAACTCACTCACTCACGTATACAAATTCTAACCCCACTTCCAGATGACCTAGAAAGTTGAAATTTTGGCACACTTGTAACTTTTACCGAGCAACCAACGGGAAAGTTTTTAAAATTTTCATTTTTAGTTTTTAACCCCCAAAACAATCAAAATGGCGGATGGGAATTTTGAATTGTGTGCAGAGTTTTACCATTGATTATATATACCATTGATTATCCCAGATTTGTAATTAAATTGCCTACAATTTTGTAATGCAGTATTTTTTTTTGTTTTTTTTATATTAACTACGCAAAAACCATCATTTTTCACTTTTCTTTAAAAACATTCTATTTTTATTAGATTTTATTACTATATTACGATAATTTAAGAACCTAAAACCATATACACTGTTGTCAATTACTACTTTGTTACCAAAACTGTTTTTAAATTTGATTTTTTATTTTTCATAACTTAGAATAAACTCAAAATGGCTGATGTGAAACTGCTGATCTTGTTGCAGGGTTGAGGGTTTTTTGTTATACTAACGCTTTAATATTAATTTAGATAGAATCAAACGAATTGTTCAAATTAACAATATAATTCTGTACAAAAAGTTACATACACATTTTTATAGTATAAACTACAGTTTCTTCACAAAAAGTCGGTAAATTTGAATTTGTTGAAAACATGTGATTTTTTGAAATAGTCCCTCCCATTTTAAATATGATAAAAAAACCATAAAATTAAAACCCTAGATTATATTTACCTTCATTTTTATATTAGCAAAACTGATATAACATTTTATTTGGCAATTTCATAACCTAGACAACATTCAAAATGACTGACGAGAAAGCGATTACCTGTTTGCACAGCTGAGGTTTTTGTTTAATGAAGCGTAATATTTAGTTATGTTAGTTACATATTGAATATTTATATTGACAATAAAAGTGTGTACAAAAAGTTTAATATACGTTTCGGGTATATTTTATCGTTTCCTTACAAACAGTCGGTAAAGTTGAGATTTGTCAAAAGACACGTAATTTTATACAATAGTTCCCTCCCATTTAATTATGAATAAAATAAGTTGGAAAGTTATAAATCTTACAGACTATTTAAATGTTTTATATTTTAATATTTAACCTCTCCAAAACAAACAAAAACTTCAAAATATTTTTATGAAAATGCTGTCTTTTGTGTACTGTTGAGTTATTTGTTTTTCTGTAGTTGCAATATTTCGTTTAGAAGACATCAAACGTTTTTTTAATTCACAATGACGTTTACTACAAGAATGTTTACATACTTCTATGCTGTATATACAACAGTTTCCTCACAAAAAGTTGGTTAAATTGAGCTTTTTGTAAAAAAATTTGATTAATTGAATACATACTCCCATTTAAGCATGATTGAAACCAGCTGGAAACTTAAAACCGAGCACACTATTTACGTTTACCTCTCTGTTGACCAGCTAACAACTTATGATCATCTTGGGTAGACCCGCCCCCCAACGGTGATCATGCTGGAAGCCCCCTGTGATCAACTTGGGGGTAATCACCCGTAATCATTAATCTTAATCTTGGGGTTGTTAATAAATTAACGGTATTTTGTTTAGTGCCCAGAACCAAGTAAATTCCTCAAAAAACTTGCAATGATAAAATGACATAGTGGAATGGTGTTTTAAGCAATTTAACAAATAGGTGTGATATATTTTTTAGCAAAGTTTTTTAGGATATTAACTTTAACCAGACTAAGGGGGTGGAAAAAATTATTGGGCCTAGGGGTGCCAAAATACTAAATCCGGCCCTGTAACCACCTATTTCAGCATGAATAAAATAGGCTGGATACTTAAAAACCTTGTACACTATTTACGTTGAGCTCTCCGTTTACCAGCCCGTGTGATCAACTTCGGTGGCACACAGTCATCGACTTACGCAACCCCTGGTGATGATGACCTTGGTTAGACTCTGTGATCAACATTGGCATCCCTCATAACCAACTTGCGTAGCTCCCGTGATCTTGTTGGGAGCCCACTGTGATTAACTTGGTTAATCATCCGTGATCATCCTAGGTAACACTCATCACTGATTAGGTTAACCGACCATAATGGGTAGATAACCGTCAATCACTTAGGTACCCTCCCATAATGATCTTTTATAGTTTCCCGTGATCCACTTTAGTAACCACCCATAATAATCTTGTGTAGCCTGTGATCAACTTAGAGAGCTCCTGGTAATCAACATTGGTAGCCACCCGTTATCATATTGGAAAGCACCCGTGACCTGACTAGCTATTGATGCTTAAACCACAAGGGGTTTGAGGGCAAAGCCCCCAACGAGTGAAGCTAGTGAATTAATATGCTATAAAGCTCGATGTAGTAACTCATTCACTGACTCACTGACACTAAATGTTTTAGGGCACTTCCCGGCGTCCTACCTCCATAAAGTGTATACTTGAATTGAGGACCTCGGTCTGAAACCTCCAGAAAAATTCACTAAAGTTTACTTTTTTCACTTATAAAACAAGATAGCTGCCTTTTTTACCCCAAAACTGCCCTATGTATTTATTATGGGAAAATCGCAAAACACTCCTTTTTATCACCTAATTTGAGAAAAAGCTTGAGTAAGTATTTCAAACCTTCACATTTCTACATGCATAACAAACGCGCTCCATATATATGGATTTCAGTAAAAAAATTTAAAAATGTGGGGTATCTGGGGCCCAAAAACCACAAACTTTTGAAAATAAAAAAATTATTAAAACTGATGTTACCTACTCAAATTGAGTATCAATTTAAACCTATTTTTTATTCATCTCCTAAATCACATTTACCATTATATTTTGGAATAGACAACAATATGCTAAAACACCCAAAATTGGGAAAATCTAATACACTCAAGAATACTAAACCTTATACACTCAAGTGGGGTAATCATATTAAGGTATTCTTCTTTTATTGTTAAATTACTGTCATATTTTAGAAAATTCTTATGTTTAGGGGCTGCACTGCCCCAAAAACCAAAATTCATGGTCATACTGTCAAACATTCTTGCGAGCAGTAACTGATCTTCCCAATGAGGCGACATTCCAATCTCTACAAATAGGACTATAATAGCAATGTGACTTGGTGTGGGCCGCAGGCCGAGTTCCTTAAAGGGGCCTGTAGAAGGCGTCTTGGCGAGGCTGCAGGCCCGAGCTTACTTCACGAGCGTAGCAAGTGACGGGGTCGGCACACCAAAACGTGCAGGGGTTTCCAGTTGTTTATCTATAAGCCCTAAAATATTATTGTGTAAATTGTAAATGTAAATAAATTGGATTAAGATACTATTTTCAATCTGAGGTTGAGGCAAATGTCACTCGACACTGTAAACCTATCAAACGTGTTAGGTAAGGGAAGACTGATAAAACTTTTCTAAAATATGATTGTATCTACTTAGAGAAAACATATAAGTGTTTTTATATATATTAATGGAAGAAAGAAACAGAGTTCACATTCAATATTGCGCTAAATGTGTGTCAGTGTCGCGAGCAGTTATTTCTCCTGTTACCCATAGGATGGTAGGGCCAGCTCCTTGTCAACCCTTTCCTTATTCCTCCCTAACCATCAAGGATAAATTTAGTACATAAATATTTATAACTGCTTACTTATAAAGCTTTAATTAGATGTAAGCTATATAAAACAGCCAGGGAGGGCGTTGCTGGGGCCATAAGATAGCGACGTCTTTTTAATTTCTTTCTCTTTGACTAATATAAATGTTTTGTGCATGAAATAAATACATTTTATAATAAAGGGCCATACCAAAATAGGAGTAACCTTGTCCTTAGCCAAAAAAGTAAATCTATAATGTTTTGGGAACAGTATTAGATTACATTCACTTTAAGCTTTTACATTTTCTTATAAATATTCGTTGTAAGTTTGCTTTCATATTTTGTATGAAAAATATGCGTAAGCCATTAATATTTTTTATATGTTTTCAAGATTTAGTGATAACATACTATATTTAAATTAATATTTATCAGCTTATTTCTTCTTTTAGAAAGACATACATTTTAATGTAAAATAATGTACTGTATTACCATCACCGTAATGCACACTGATTATTATCCTATTACCCATGGACATTCTTGCTATCTCTTATGTACATAATTTTAGTTTTTTTCTTTTGAAGTAGGAGACTAGATTCAACATTTTATTCTGCTTCCTATAAAGTTTCTTTTAAAACATATAGATTTATGACAGTGATAATATCATTTAATTCCATTCACTAATTTAGATTTATACATAGATTAATATTCTCAAAAATAAGACTAGTTTTTTAGAAGTACTTTAGTAAGTACTTTTTAGTAAGTTACTGTGAGCCGTCTGTGAGAGCGGTTGGGCAAGTAGCACAATACATATTTTTTGGGGAGAGAGAGAGAGGTGGGGGGGAGAGAGAGAGAGAGAGGGGGGGAGAGAGGGAGGGAGAGAGAGAGAGAGAGAGAGAGAGAGAGAGAGAGAGAGAGAGAGAGAGAGAGAGAGAGAGAGAGAGAGAGAGAGGAGAGAGAGAGAGAGAGAGAGGGGGGGGGAGAGAGAGAAGATGGGGCCAGAGGCATTTTACGCAACCGGGACGGCTGGTGAGCTAGTAGCACTGCACATATCTAAGAGGGGCTGCTGTGATGCTGTGTCGGTAGCAATGTACGCGTCTTGGAGGGCGGTGGGTTAGTAGCACTGTACTTGTCCAGAAGAGCATGTGATCCAGTAGCACTGAGCATTCTGGGAGGGTGGGTGGTTAAGTAGCACTGTAGTTTGTCATGGAGGGGGGTAGTCCAGTAACACGGAAATGTCTGCAGGGTGGGGTGGGTAATAACTCTGTGGGTGGGTGGATTAGTAGAACTGTAGGTGTCTTTGAGAGTGGGTGGGTCAGTAGCACTGTAATCGTCTGGGAGAGTGGGTGGGTCATTTGCTCTGTACATTTATCTTCACTAGAACTTTACACATATAGGATTGTGGGTGGCTAGTAGCACTAGACATTCTGGCAGGGTGGGTGGGTCAGTATTACTAAACGCGTCTGAGGGCGAATAAGACTAGATATGTCTGGGAGGGCGGGTGGGTCAGTATCACTGTACATGTCCGGGAGGGCTGATGGGCTAGTAGCACAGTACTTAGTAAGAGAGTTTCTCTTAACTCAGCTGCGTATTTGAGACGTCCAGGGTATTCCACAATAAAGTTACAGCTACGAAAGGCTAGAGAATCTGTCAAGGGGGAAAGAGCTACCGGAAGGGTGACACCAACCAAAAGAAATAGGTACTCGAGTCTAAGCAAACCACAGCTCAGGATCTGCTGGCCAGATTAGTTAGAATTCACACAACATCCGATTCATTATGGTAGGATCAGTGGAATGTGCATCATGACGGTGAGTCAGCACGGCGTGCGAGTGGCAGGCGGCGGGAGTTGGTACGGTCCCGCACAAGGATGGTGCATGTCAAGTGAACCAGTGATACGCGGCGTACCAGAGTTGGTACTAGCACTGTTCACCATGTCACTTGCACTATCATTGATCACCATCGTGTTGCCACTGTTAAGCAGGTAGCCAGGAGTTAATAACAAACAATAGATGTATAAAACGAGCAGTTTTTGGAATAGTATTATAAAAAAAATGAATACATTAATAAGTGGTTAAATGTAATAAATACAATTACCAACTGAAGAAATTATTAATTCTTGATCAGTATTACGCCGATCGTCAAGATATGGGCGAAATTGAGGTTTCGAATGAGTGTGATGAATGTAAATATAATTAATAACATTAATTTTCATTTTTTTGCTAAAAGCAAAAGAGTGTGTTAATTTTTGTTAACTAAGGTCCACTGTTCCTCAGAAAGAACTATTTATTAATATTCCAATAGCTAGGACAACTTGGGATCTACAACTTTACGTGGAATCCGAACCACGATCTGATTTACAGCTAATTTATAAGCCTGACACTCAGTTATCTTCCCTGCACAACATCTGAAACTTTGACTACAATCCGACATGGATACTTCAGACTTCTCAGTTAGAGTCCACGTCGATGGCAACCACTGAGCGGACGCTATCTTGGTATTAGGACTGAGCATAGAAACTAAATAGTTGATAAGAAGTATATGGAAAAACACGGATAGTGAAAAAAAAACTCAAACACACGTAAAAAGAGAAAAAAATAAAATATTAAATATATTTCAAAAAAATATGATCAAATATATTAACAACGTAATACTAAATTATTTCAACACGTATGATCAAGTAAAAAAAGCCGAATAATTCATTATTTTTTAATTAATTTTCATAATTTAGAGAATATTAAGTATAAATCGATTGGCTAATAAATTGTCTAAAAGAATTATTGCATATTTTTTGTCTCATAAGGTTATTTTGAACTTAAGAATAACGTTAAAAATATAAATTAGGAGTAAAAATTGAAATATAACGTGAATTAGAATCAATGTTGGCAACACTGTGGAAATGCAGGGGTAAGTGTCTATGCGTCTATCTGCAGGGATAAGTCTATCCGTGTAAAACATGGCCGATTTTATAATTCAGAAGCACATATCCCTGCGCAGGGCTATGTGTCTATGCGTCAACTGCTGCAGGGGTATGTGCTTATACGTGTGTATATATATATATATGTATATATATATATATATATATATAATGTTTCAAGTTGTATATTACCTTAATCTAAATAATAAAAGTGATTATACTAGACTGTACAATTGTTTTACTTAAAAAATTCATTTTAAAAATGTATCACAGCTGGGGAAAAAAATAGTTACAATTAGGCTGGTTATGTTACCGGACAAATCCGATTTTAGGACAAACTAGTTTGGACTAGGAAGATCTAGTTTTTCCTGACCGCCCTAGGATAAACTAGTTTGGCCTTATTGATTACAGGCTGAACTGGTTTGGCCGGGTGGCGTTAGGATAAACCAGATTTGCCTGCTTTAGACCAGGCCAAACTAGTGTGTTCAAACTATTACTAGGTTAGGTTAGGTTAGGTTAGGTTAGGTAAGGTAAGGTTAGGTTAGGTTAGGTTAGGTAAGGTAAGGTTAGGTTAGGTTAGGTTAGGTAAGGTAAGGTTAGGTTAGGTTAGGTTAGGTTAGAAACTAGTTTGGTCTAACAATTCAACCAGGCTAAACTAGTTTATCCTAACGCTATTAGGCCCAACTAGTTTAGCCTGGGGAAAAAAAGGCGAAACTAGTCTATCCTAGGGCGGTCAGGAAAAACTAGATCATCCTTGTCCAAACTAGTTTGTCCTAAAATCCTAGTTTGTCCGGTAACAGATACATAGCTAGTGAGAGTTGGACATAGGTGAGAGCAGCAAAGATGGGGTTCTGTATAAAAAAATTGCCTACTAATAGCTGTCTTAAAGAAATTTGGATTATTTATCATTATTATGATTGCCTGATGTTTATTGTAGTACTTGTTGTGTTTATTCTGGATTGAAATAAAGATAAAAAAGGAATGATCCATAATCTTTAATAGTCTAGTCGCTGCAGAGTGATACCTACAGGATTAGGAGGCTTCTCGGAACTGAACTCACCCTCCCGACCCCTCGGTCGGCCGGCCTTTGACAAACAATTACTCACCAACTAGGCACTGTTATATACTGTGCAACGTTTTTTATTTGTCTTTTAAAACAAAAATAAACAATTTCTTTCAATTCTATGTGAAATTCTCATAACAACGAGCCCAGACTCGACCAAAATACTTCACAATTGAGGGTTGCAATAATCGACTAACTGAGTTAGCACCAACTTCTATATTATTCAGTTTAACAACATAAACAAACAGAATAAACAGATTTTGTACTCTATTTTATGTTCATTATTAATATTATATTTATACTTTACTAAACCAAGTATTAAACTTCAGTGCTACTTAAGTATCATAACTAATAAAGCCAGAACAAATATTTAAATTTTATTTTTAAAATATTTTAAATAGAAGTAAAAAATTTTAACCAAACGAAATTTTGACAAGCAATTTGGATTAGTATTTTGATATACCTTTAAAATGAGATACTAAACAATATAAAGACAAGTAACCAAGTAATGTGATATAATATTTGACATTGTTCTTATGGGAACTAATTTAAGACAGCGACTGATACTGCAGAGCTTTAAGCAACAAAGATAGTTGGTTTAAAGATTTGTGTATCAATTTCTATTCACACTAATTCTCATTTCTAGTGTCAGTCTCAAAATTTCCTGAGCATAAGTTGATGTAACGTAGTACTACTTAGCCCTCGTTACAACTGAAGAGAGCCCTTGCTTTAAGTGGCCTTTGAACTGTAAGTCGTATGTAGCTAACAAAACTATGATTCATCCACTGAAATTATGTATGATTTTATCAGTTTTTAATGGCTTTCATGCTTTGGATATGAAGCATTATGGTTGAGTTTGGACTGATTTTTTAAAGAATTTTACGTAGAATTGAATGAAATTGTTAATTTTTATCTTTAACTATAAATAAAAAAATTTCCACAGTGCATAACAGTGCCTACTGGTGAGTAATTGTTTGTCAAAGGCAGGCTGACCGAGAGGGTCAGGAGGGTCTGTTCAGTTCCGAGAAAACTCCTAATCTAGTAGGTATCACTTTACAACGGCTAGACTATAGTATACGTGTGAATTAAATTGAACAATAATTAAAAATCTTATAAAACATTTACTGTTAGGTTAACCTTACATGAAATTACATATACAATTACAAGCCATAATATAATTATAATTCGAACTACCTAAAAAATTAGACTGCATACAATTTAGATAGCAATTTAGTTGTGAACTGCTGTCAATGTTTTGAGTGTGGTTAGTAAAAAAACTGCCACGCACCCGGACTAATTGTTCAATAAACAGTTAGTAATTATTATGTCCTATAAAGAAGCTGTAAATAATCTTCTCTATGTTAGTAGAAAAAAATTGTGTTTGTATGTCATGTATGTCATGTCTGTATCCCCCTCATTCAACACCAAACTATGAAAAACTATACTGGCCAATGTATACATGCCATCAGATCCCATAAGACCCTTATCAAACTAAAGTAAAGGAGACTCATCACATTTTTATTTTAAAAAAAGGAGCATCATCTGTTAGATGAAAAGGTATACAGATGTACATTAGGTGGGCAGGTTAGGTTAGGTTCCTCAAGACGTTCATTAGGTAGGTAGAATGGCTTTAAAGGCTGGGGGGGGGGCTATGTGTTGTGTGTCTATCCTCTAACAGCATGTGGGCCGGCACAGCTAGTATTATATAAAATTACTAATATAGTAAGTCAATATGACAGTTTCTTTACAATTAAACCGGTTTACATTTTTGTATCCTGAACTTATTTGTAATGTAAAATCGTAAATTATAAAATACATGTAACAATACTAAATGTCCCAGATGTGAAAATAATATTATTTTATAATACTTTGTTAAGTGATAAAAATTACCTTTAAAACCTAAAAATAAAAGAGTAACTTTGAATGAATTTTGGTTGGTTGAGAAGAATGCCTAAGTGGTGGTACAACTTTCTTCATCTGTTAGAGATGAGCCCATTTTTGTTATGAAACTCGTTGAACATCAGTAAAAATAATAAACAATTTATAGTACTTGATTAAGAGACTGCTGTTACAAAAATACAAGAACAAAAATAAGTATTTTTTATAACTTTTAGTTAGTGGAGAAAGATGTCAAATTAGGGCACAATTTCCCTTATCTGTTAATTTGAACCCATTTTTGTTTTGTAGATTAGTAGGACAGTGACCTTAGCAACTTTTGGACCACAGAGAAGCACAGAGGAAATATTCATGATTATATCAAAATTGAATTTCATATCAAATATGTGGCAATCGTTATCTTAATATATGAGCTATGGTTACTCCATAGTTACATATAATATAATCTTTAAAATATTATAACATAACACACGCTAAACTACAGACCGGGCCATGATTGTAGGCATGTAGTGCAAGTGAGATAGTGAATATCCCACACAATACTTCTCCTATGTCTATTGTGTACAGTCTGTTAAAAATCTTCTTTAGATTGGCTGCTATGTTTATATAATTTGCTCGATGGCGCTTGTGTTATTGAAATTTGGTGATTTAAAATATGTTTTATTTAATCCTTGAATTGGTTTATGTTAGAAATTTAGTTTAAATTGTGATTTTACAGTAGCTTATTTGATTACATGTCATGAAAAAATGTAAACAATAAAAAAAATAATGAAACAAAAAATAGCTGATTTTGTTCTATTCGAGAATGCTGTAATTAGAAAATACGGTAGGTATCATGACGAGGCTGTGCAGTAGACTATGATGTTATATGGGCAAAATCAGCTGGTTTGATTATCCTATTAAATACTAGTAACCAAATCTATCACTCATGTGGGAGTATTTTCAAGGTACCGTGTCCAAGATGTTTATTTTTTAACTTGAATATACAACTGTCGTTGGAGAGGTAAATCCATTGATGCGTGTGCTCGAACTACACGCCCAGAACTATGGACTGGTCAATACAATGAGCTAGAATAGTGAAAGTAATATTTATCAATATAAGTCAATGATTGACCCAATACAAATTTAAATGTGTTGGATCTGAACTAATTCCAAAAGGAAGATTTAAAATTACTTAAGTCAAGAGAATACATACTGACACTGTAAAATAGTACTATATTAATTGATTAACAGTTAGTTGTTTTACCTTTCTTTTATGTTATATGTTGATTGTTGGTTAATAGAATAAAATTAACTTTAAATTTTTGTATTTATAACATTTTCTTAAAGTTGAAAATGATGTAGTATTAAAATGTGGAAATGTCCAAATGCAAGAGGTTTTTAAATCAATCACTAAGAGAAGAAAATTCAAATGTCTTTATATTTACAGACTGAACACTCAAATACTAAACACATCTGCCCTATTTCTTATTTATATTATAACTCATCATGTATACTGTTGTAAGATTCTGATATCTATTCATCAGAGCTTGAAAAGCCTAGAAAAAGTAATTAAATTAAATAAAAAACGGAAAAAGACAACATATAGATAATTATAGCCCCATTTCTATAGTTCCTACATTCTGCAAGTTGTTTGAAAGCATATTAATAGCAGATTAATCTATATACATAAAAGAAAGTTGTGTTAGTTACAGTGTTTATAACTAGAAAACTACTGAACCAATTGGCATGAAAATTTACAGGGATATTCCTTAGGTACTAGAATAACATAATAGCCTGTTTCCGTTTCAAAAAGCCTTAAGGGAAGCGTCCTATGGCCCTTTGCAGTTTACATGTTAATCTTATTGAAGAATGTTTTATTTTGTTTACCATGCCATGTTTGTCATTTCTTGATTAAATTAAATTAAGGAAACAGCTGTTGTAATGATAACCTAATTTTTAAAAACAAATCTATGCATAACAAATGAGAGCTATCAAATAGGTTTCTATTCCATTTGTTTTTTACGAATATTTGTTGTCAAATGTAATTGTTAAATGTTTTTAGTTAAATGTTTATTTATACTTTTTATTACGGGGTGATACTCTTATAACAATGCCCCGACCCAGAGTATCTGACCTTTCCCAACGTAGCCGTAATTCAGTTAGGCAACAGATCACTGAAAATCAATTGAATGAAGAGGATCGTGTAATCGTACGAGAAGAACGCCGAGTTAATATGGCGCAACGTCGTGCCACGCTAACTCCAGAAGAAAGAGATGCAGCCCGAGAAACCGCTCGATTAGCAATGAGGAATCGTCGGGCTTTTTTAAGAGATCAACAACAATTTGCAAGAAGAAATATTCCACGCGTTGATTTGAAACTAGCTGCATTTCAATACGATTCCACAATGAATTACAGCTCACACCCTTCGGTTGACATTGGCCCTATGGAGATTGTTTGTGATCACTGCGGAGCATTGAAGTTTGCTGGAGAAACTCCCGGATTGTGCTGCCTTAGTGGCAAAGTAAAACTGCCAATATTGACTCCACCACCTGAGCCATTGAACTCATTGCTTAGTGGTGAAACACCTCAATCACGTCATTTCTTAGCAAATACCCAAAATTACAATGGATGTTTCCAGATGACTTCATTTGGAGCAGACATTACTGGAAAATCTGGATTCAATCCAACATTCAAAATTCAAGGCCAAATCCACCATAGAATTGGATCATTGCTTCCTCCTGAAAGTGGAGATTTTAAATTCTTACAAATATATTTTATGGGCAACGTTGAAGAGCAGCTTGATCGACGACAAGAAATCAACACATCACTAAGAAGAGAAATCCTTCAAGGTCTTCAGCAGCTTCTTTAATGAACACCATGTATTAATTAATCTGTTGAAGACTGCTATGGAGCGCATGTCATATGATGATCACAAAGTGGTGATCAGAGCAGATAAACGTCCAGTAGGAACACACGAACGCAGGTTTAACGCTCCAACAGTAGATGAAGTTGCGATTCTAATAGTTGGGGAACACCTGGAAACTCGCGATATTATACTTACACGTCGCGATACTGGACAACTGCAAAGAATATATGAAACACACCGATCATATGACACGTTGCAGTATCCACTGATGTTTTGGCAAGGAGAGGATGGATACCACTTCAACATCAAGATGGTAAACCCGTTGAATGGTGAGGAAACTACCAAGAAGCTTAGCTCAATGAATTTTTACGCTTATCGTTTGATGATTCGTCCCAATAGTGACAACTATTTGCTACGATTTCGTAGACTGTTTCAGCAATATTGCGTCGACATGTACGTTAAAATCGAAACGGAGCGCCTAAATTTCATTCGGTTAAACCAAGCCAAACTGCGTTCGGAGCAGTATATACATTACGTGATGCAATAACAACTGAAGGAGATGCAGCTAATGTTGGTCGACTGACAATTCTACCGGAGACGTACACAGGTAGCCCGCGTCATATGCATGAATATGCCCAAGACGCAATGACATATGTCCGTCATTACGGTCGTCCAGACCTCTTCATTACCTTTACGTGCAATCCAAAATGGATAGAAATTCTTCAATTACTGCTTCCCGGACAAACGTCGAGTGATCGGCATGACATCACCGCACGAGTCTTCAAGCAAAAAATTCGGTCACTGATGAACTACATTGTTAAGCTATGCATCTTCGGCGATACGCGATGCTGGATGTACTCTATCGAATGGCAAAAAAGAGGTTTGCTGCATGCACACATTCTTATTTGGTTGGTTGAAAAAATTAGACCAGATCAAATCAATGACATTATATGTGCCGAGATTCCTGATTCTGCAACTGATCCAGAACTACATGATGTTGTGATCAAAAATATGATACATGGACCTTGCGGTGCCATTAATCACCTTGCATGGTCGACGGCAAGTGTTCAAAGCGATATCCACGTAATCTTACAGCAGAGACCATCACTGGTAACGATGGTTATCCACAGTATCACCGTAGATCACCTGACAATGACGGCCAAACTACCACAACGAAAGTAAAAGGAATTGATTTATTGGTTGACAACAGTTGGATTGTTCCATATTCTCCACTCCTTTCAAAAACATTTAAGACACATTGCAACATTGAGTATTGCAATTCAGTAAAGTCCATTAAATACATATGCAAATATGTCACAAAAGGTAGCGATATGGCAGTTTTTGGAATACAAACTAACAATACTAACGATGAAATTACAAACTATCAAGTTGGTAGATATGTAAACTGTAACGAGGCGATTTGGCGAATATTCTCATTCCCTATTCACGAACGTCATCCAACAGTTTTACATTTGGCAGTTCATCTAGAGAATGGTCAAAGAGTATATTTTAACGCATCAAATGCTGCTCAACGTGCTGAAACACCACCAGCTACAACATTAACCAGTTTCTTTGAGATTTGCGAAAGCGATCCGTTTGCAAAGACATTACACTACTCTGAAATGCCACGTTATTACATCTGGAATGCTTCATTGAAGAAATTTCAACGTCGGAAACAAGGTGATGTAGTTCATGGTCATCGGGGTTTACGTTCAACAGATGCTCTCGGTCGTATTTACACTGTTCATCCGAAGAATGATGAATGCTTTTATTTGCGATTGTTGCTGGTGAACGTTCGTGGGCCAACATCGTTTGAATCACTGCGAACTGTTAACAGTATACTATGCCTAACATTTCGTGCTGCATGCCAAGAGCTCAATCTACTTGAAAACGATACTCATTGGGATACGACACTCGCTGAAGCAATTGTTTCTGCATCTGCAAGCCAGATACGTACATTATTTGCTATTATAATTTCTACATGCTTTCCATCAAATCCTCTTCTCTTATGGAACAAATACAAGGACAACATGACTGAAGACATTTTACATCGAGATTGTGTCATTTCTAGAAATCCCTACATCGAGGTGAATGAAGCTATGCATAACCAGGCGTTGATATTAATCGAAGATATGTGTTATCTCATGTGTGGCAGTTTGTTAGTTAGGTTAGGGATGCCAGCACCAGATCGTGCAATGAATGACGCACTTAATGGAGAGTTAAACGCGAACGTGAATACAATATACATGAATTGCAACAATCAGTTCAAACGAATGTAACCCTGTTGAACCCACTACAGAAGGAGGTCTACGATGTAATAATGAAGGCAATTTATGATGGAAATGGTGGTATATTTTTCTTAGATGCTCCTGGTGGCACTGGAAAAACATTTCTCATGTCATTGATTTTGGCTACGGTTCGTGCGACATCGGACATTGCTATTGCAGTTGCTTCTTCTGGAATAGCAGCTACATTGTTAGAAGGATGCCGTACGGCTCATTCAGCTTTTAAATTGCCTTTAAACCTTCAAACTAATGAACAACCCACATGTAATATTGCAAAAAACTCTGAAATGGCCAAAGTGTTATTAGAATCAAAAATCATTATTTGGGACGAATGCACAATGGCGCACAAACGTTCATTAGAAGCACTAGATAGAACACTTAAAGATTTGCGCAATAACACAAGATGTTTTGGAGGTGCACTGATATTACTTTCTGGTGATTTCCGGCAAACACTGCCAGTAATTCCAGGATCAACACCTGCTGATGAGATAAATGCCTGCCTCAAATCATCAAATCTTTGGCGATACGTAATAAAACTAAAATTAACATCAAATATGAGTGTAGAATTGCTAAACGATCCATCAGCTGAAGACTTTTCAAATCAATTGCTTACTATAGGCAATGGCCAAGTACCTATCGACACATCAAGTGGATTAATTTCATTTCCTGCAAATTTTTGTAATTTTGTATCCTCAAAAGACGAACTCATAGCCAAAGTTTTTCCAAACATTATAGTTAACCACAAAATTAACGATTGGTTGAGCGAGCGAGTAATTTTGGCAGCTAAAAACACTGATGTAGACACTCTAAACATCATTATACAGAATCAAATTGTTGGAAATATCCATTTATTTAAATCAATTGACTGTGTAACGAATGAAGACGAGGCCACAAATTATCCAACCGAATTTCTAAATTCCTTGGATGTGTCCGATTTACCGCCACACAACTTACAATTGAAAGTTGGCTCAGTCGTCATTTTACTAAGAAATCTAAACCAACCGAGACTATGCAATGGGACACGTTTAGTAATAACAAAATTAATGACCAATGTAATTCACGGAAAGATACTAAAAGGAAAGTACAAAGGCGAGGAAGTTCTAATTCCAAGGATTCCTATGATCCCTACAGATATGCCCTTTGAATTTAAAAGAATACAATTTCCAATTCGTCTTGCATTTGCCATGACCATAAATAAGGCACAAGGTCAATCTTTGAGTGTTTGTGGATTGAACCTAGAAAATGCGTGTTTTTCACACGGCCAACTATACGTGGCATGTTCACGAGTCGGCAAACCATCCGATTTGTTTGTACTTGCGCCTCAGAAAAAAACTAAAAATGTCGTTTATCACAAAGTACTTCACAATTAAAAGTTTAACCATGAAGGTCTTAATGTCCATAAAGGCTTCAACATTAAAGAATAATTCTAACACAACTGATAAATAAATTAACTTTATTGACTATATTGAATGATGTATGTTTGTTTATTTTTTTTATAAATACTATATTTAATAACTGTGAGTTATTTAAATTATATTGTAGCCTATATTAATGTATTATTATTTAATAATGTAAACGTGTTTGAAAATAATTTCATCATAAGCTATTACATCACAAAATGTAAACATAAACACATTATCAGATTCATTGTTAGGTGGTACGAAGTTCGCTGGGTCAGCTAGTTTAAAATAAATAACATCTTAATTAACACAAAGATATTTTGGATGTAAAAAAGGTATGAGTGATGTTATATCAGATAGTTGATGTACTGTGAATAGTTAAAAAAATGTTAATATTCACTCAAGATTTTAAATATATTGAATATTCTATACTTATAACAAGATTTAGTATTTCTCACCTGAATAAAGGACACAATCAGGCCAACAATACCTACAACATGGAGTCGCCGGATAAACCACATCTGCACTTTGTCTGAGCAACCATCGAGATACCAAGTATGATCCATATTGTCATAGTCTTGGCCACAACCTGAATCATTAGAGATCTTACAAAGTTACGGCAATAATAAATAAGTATAGCAAGAGAGGATAGCAATCAAGATAAGAGGATTTATTTCCCACTTTAATGCTTTATTTTATTTATAGTCATTCAAGGCGCCAATCATCAAGATATGAATGAATATGGATTTCGAATGAGTGTAATAAGTTTAGATGAGCGAATGTAGTCATTCAAACTAAGACTGACTAATCCTTAGAAAGTGTTACTAGCCCAATGACAAATGGTGGTGGTTTTGTTTCATAATATTAATAGCATGTAACAGAGTGTGTATTTTAAAGTGGTTACTGATTTGTAATTCCTCTTCACATATTTGCAATGCAATGGTAATCATAATAGGTTTGTTTTGAAATAATATCATTTTCATTCAATCAATTTCCTACTTTTGTGCACTTCTAGTTGTGGATGTGCATCCATTAACCACAACTAGAGCAGGGTACATTGAGAAAATACCCTTAGATAGTCAGATAAAAATGGTAGGCAGTTCATTAGTTTTAACTCCCTTTAAGTAAGATTTCTTGATTTCAGTAACCAAACAAATCACTCAAATAAAAGAATAAGGAATTTTATAAAGAATAAAAAGCAGCAATAAAGACACAATTGTCTCATTTTTCAATCTCTTTTAGGAAAAACTACAATAATATTAATAGCAAGGCTAGCTTATTTTTCAGAGAAATCATGAATATCAGGAAATCAATTATTTTGAATTGAAATTGAATTATAACTGTGATGAACACTGTGTTTAAATGTCCTTAATAAAAACAGATACAGATAAATTAATAAAGTAAAATACAAATAGGAATGATTTATATACCATTCATCAGGCAATAATAGAAAATGTATGACAAATACTAAATGACTATGCAAAACTTCTGGGTTACAAATAAAAATGCAACAAATCAAGAATCTTCTACACCACATTTAGGTAAAATGTCTTTTTAGTAGTTTTTAATTATCACGCCAAGGTGTGATTGAGCATGATAAATGTTGAAGTTAAATTGAAGGATCTAAATGATTACAAAACATTGTGCTTGCCTCATTGAATCTATATTTATAAAAGAGGATGTTTGTGTATATATATATGTTTGAAGTTTATGCGCTGCCAAACCATCCAACCGATCGCCATGAAACTTTAGGATGTTGTCCTGTATACTCCCGAGATGGTTTCTGTGAAGTTTGATGCAGATCCGTCCACAGGGTCCCGCCCCATGGGCTCCTAAAGATCCCATGTTATTCAAATGGAGAATCTGAATTGTTTACAAAAAACATATGACTGTGTGGTTTAATGTAGTTTCACATGCCATAAGCAGATTGAAGTTCTCACAACAACAGTACTGTATATGTTTTGATTTATTGTAGTTCTAAATTTCACCTTGAGAGTGCAGCACACACTACTTTTACTTGATCAGGTGATCTGTATTTGGTGTTAACCTTTTTTCCTCGGTAATTAAAACATGTGGTGAAACGTGAAAATAAAAAATAAATAATTATTTGTTTTGCAGTTTACTTTTTATGACATGCCTCCTAAAAAATGAAAGGCAAGACAACGTCCGCCGGGTTCAGCTAGTATATTATATAGCTATACATATTGTTCACTAAATTCTAAAATGTTAAAATTCCAACTGAATTAAATTAACATTAAAATGTGCAAAGTAATGTTACGTTCATTTGAGCTAAAATTACCATGTAAAGATTGGAAATATTAAAACAACAAACTAATTGACATTATCTTAGTTGAGAGAGGGGTTGAGCTTTCTTGAGTAAGACACATGTGTTTTTTACTCCGTTAATTTGCTCAGGAAATTTCTGCTGTTTTGTATTTAATTTTGAATCTTTTGTATGGTTTTCTTCAGTGTATTTTGTACATAGTGCCGCTTCCTTATAACTGGTAAGAGTGTGAAGTGATCATAATTTAAGTGATTAATTTTCATGATCCGTTCGCCTGTACAGTTACGGTCAGGGCCTAAAGTTCAGCGAGTCCCGTTATCTGGCTCTAATAAGCCCAAGTCAACCAAGTCGTTATCAGCACCAACCGCTCCAGACACAAGACCATCCAGAATGTCTGAGTCAGCTGGTAAAGTAATTGACCCATCTGTCATAGCTGACCTTGTAAACAAACATCTGGCCAGTGGAGACGT
>JAQJVL010008108.1:0-21069 GCA_035578905.1 Stictocephala bisonia
TTTTTTTTACTTTTTTTGAAGTTGACCTTCTAAATAAATCCTATATTATATATATATATATATATATTTTATATATATATATATATATATATATATATATTATATTCATTAATTTTGTTTTTAATTGACTGTGTGGTGGTAATTGCTTAAATTTTAAAAACAATCACGAACAATTGGCCAACTAAAGTTCATTCTACAATTATTTTTCAGTTTTCATGACTTGTGATTAATATTACCCTTGTAGGTTTATAAATAATAAAATGCTACCCGTTATTGAAAACTAATATTATTTATTACATACTGTCACATTGCTCTTTCTTATTTAATTTTATTAATTTAATCTATTGATTAAAAATTAATCAATGTTATTTATTACATCAAAATTTAAATTTAATTTATTTTTTTTTGTCCCAAATTATTGGTTGAAAATTTGTAACTTGTTACCTTTAGGAGGTTGTTACATTACTTTGATTATTTTATATTTTTTTTATTAAATTAATAGAAGTTAGTTTTATTCAATTTAGAGCATGATTTTCTTAAGTTTCTCAGGGTCGTAAAACAGGTAATTTGGTGAAGCTGTATGAGACAATAAAACAAACTAGTTACTTTTCTACAAAATTATTTTTTATTACATATTTTTCAAAAATTCATTTTCTCAAATTTACTTAAAATCATTACAAAAGATTTGACATTACCTATTTAAAATCAAACATACTTTATCTAGTGAAATGAATTTAAAGTTACAATATTAAACTTAATTTTTTAAAACTAAACTTATCTGTTCATTTCTGTTATAGATGATTCCCACCCATCGTCTCGCGCACGCTTTTTAATTTATACTGAAAAGTATTGAATTCACACGCACAACTTTAATTATGACTATGATAACTTGCCCTTTGCCGTTATTTATATTTACTAATGGTGAATACGGTATTTAACCACGAGGTTTTACAACGGTCATTTAACGAGACGTCATCTGAAGTTGGTCGTCAATGATGGATGGGTGTGAGACACGTTCCTTTACCGTTGGGTTTTTACTTCCCCCCTTTTTTCTTCCGGCACGAATATCGTTTGGGTTTGAAGGCTTTTTTATTTATTTCTTCAAACTACGGGTCCCCGGTCCGTTGCTGTGACATCTACGGGCATATTTCAAACTACAGTCCCCGTTCTGTTGGTCCCTTTCAAACATTGTCGTCTACGTCGTCAAGTGCATTGAAGTTACTGGAGCCCTGGTGGGCTTTGCAGTGGAAATTTCCACTCGACTTGTTGATTCATGTCCCTCAACCATTCCCATCTGTTTTACAATCTATTTCTGAGAAACCATCCCACCCATCCGGTTTTCGAACAAAGGGTTTTGTTTTGAGGAGACATATTTCTGTCTCCCGTCCATCCACTTGTGTTTTACTCACGACAATTCTCTAACATAATTTAACCTTCTTCATTTATTAAAATTTAAAATTATACCCTTTTCCTTATATACAATAATTTTTAGTATTTATTTTTTTTTAATTAATTTATCATATAAATTTTGGGTTTGGCCCTGTTACAGTACCCCCGATTTTTTGCGATGTGTTGGTCAACGCGAGTCAAAAAATCTATCTCTCCATTGTTTCGCCAAATCGTCAGTTGTTCCTCAGAAAAGTTCTAGTTTACAAAATTTACTATATCTAGTAAATAAACTATCAAACAAATCTATTAATTCAATATCAAATTACATATTATGTGCCCAATTATTTCATCATTTCTTTGTAAGTATTCAAGAATCAATATTTATCAAAATAAGTCCTTTAAATCATTAATACACTTCAATGCATCACAATTCAGCAAATCATAAAGTCATCAATTACAAATTCATCATTTACAATTCAAAAATTCAATAGATTATCACATCCTACACATTTGTCAATAAAAAAATCAAATTCAAAAATTAAAGTCATCCAACAACAATTCAATAAATCAAAATTGTTAATTAACAATTCAACAATTTTTATGAATTAAAATTTTTAACAGTATTTTCTCATATTTTAATTGTTAACAAAAAAATTAGTATATTTAATCATTACAAGTTGTCAATTAAAAAATTATCGGGTCCATGAATTAAAAAATTGCCAAAAAAAAAACTATACATTACACCTTGAAATTCATACCTTAAATATCAATACATCCTTAAGTTAAAATACAAGTATTTGTTAAAATTAATAACTCACTAAATTAAAATTCCCTCTTAAATTACTTAAAGATCATTATTCATTGACGGGATTATTCAATTTTTCGTCAATAAAAAATTCAACAATCATAAATCAATAATGAATTTATTCATCTATTTATATAAATGATGATATTAACACCCAATAATACAGATTAAAATTTTATAATCAAAATTCAAAACTTCTTAAGGTTAACGTCATGAGTCTTTATGTTCATTTATCAAAAAAATGTTTAATCATTAAATCACACATCGTTGTCAATTAAAAAAAAAAAGTTCAATGTATTATCAACATTATACAAGCTTTCAGTTACAATAAATGATTTGAAATATGAAACTATCAATTACAATACATGGTTATGTGTCAATATCAATAAAATACAAATCAACCAATCATTAATTCACTATTCAAAAATTGATTAATTTTTAACTTGTTTACAATTATTATCTTTCCAACATCATTATCAAATCATCTGACTACTAATTACAAACCCCTATCATATAATTCTTCCACTTATTAGGGAATTTTCTTTTCATTGACTCAACAATTCATCAATCATTTATTTTGTCAATACCCTACTAAATCTTTCAAATACTTTCATTATTTGAACAATAATCAACTTTTTACACGATTCATCAAACTTTAAACCCCGCTTTTTAAAATTCAAAATATCCATATTCGCCCCTTAGTCTTCTTTAAGTACAATTTACCCGTTATTCAAACCTTAACCCGTCTTTAAATAACAATTATCCATATTCGACCCTTAATCCTTCTTTAAGTACAATTTTCCATTATTCAAACCTTTAATCTTCTTTAAGTAAAAATTTATCCATATTCGACCCTTAACCCTTTCTTTAGCTTTTCAAAAAATCCATTATCAATTCTTTTCTTTTCCCCACAACAATCATTATACATTAAAACAAGTCTTTACATTATCAAGTCAGTATAAATCCACTAACAATTTTCAGTACATTCATAATTAAATTAATAGTCATTAAATTACTTATACATTCTTAAATTAATACGTCACTATATTTTAACCACAATAAAGTCATCAGATTATACTTATTGTTTTATTTGGAATGAAATTCATCAGTCTAAACCCAAAGTTATCAAACAAGACCATATATTGTATATCAGAAATTTACATGGTACACATATCATCAAATTATATACAAGCATTGATTAACCTCAATGATTTATCAAATCCTATGTTAATACAAGAACAATTTGTATTATACATTATTAATGAACAACAGATACATTACATAATTCTTTGTCATTGATGCAAGTTATTATTATTATTTATTACTTTGTAATTAATCATAAAAATATTTCAATCATTTCAAAAGAGTTTCAATTATTATTTGAATTAATATTTATATCTTACATATTATTAAATATTATAAAGAAATTGTCAATAAATACAATTGTCATTTTTTCATCGTTAAAAATTCATCATTTATAAATTATTTATACTTTTGTTTTGTTATTTGTTTGTTACACATTATTTGTCAATTACTATTATTTTTTCATACATATTTGCTTTAATTTTATTTTTTTTTATATTCTTGAACATTTTGTCAAGTTGTTGCTACGCCAGTGGGGCCTGATGTCACTGCACGTATTTGGATGGTTTGATTTACAACGCCTTGGTGTTCAAGTGTGCGCCATTCTGGAATATTGAGGGAGTCGATGCTACGCCAGTGGGGTCTGATGTCACTGCACGTACTTTGGACCAGTGATGGGTTTGTTGCTACGCCAGTGGGGTCTCATGTCACTGCACGTGCCTCTGGATGGTTGATTTACAAGATCGTGGATCTCGAGCGTGAGCAAGGGTTTTGGAACCTTGATGGGTTTGTTGCTACGCCAGTGGGGCCTGATGTCACTGCACGTGCTCCTGAAGTTGTTGATTCACAACGCCATGGGTTTGATGTTGCTACGCCAGTGGGGTCTCATGTCACTGCAGTGCCTCTGGATGGTTGATTTAAAGATCGTGGATCTCGGCGTGAACAAGGGTTTGGAACTTGATGGGTTTGTTGCTACGCCAGGGGGGCCCTGATGTCACTGCACTTTGCTCCTGCCGTGGGTTTGATGTTGCTACGCCAGTGGGGTCTCATGTCACTGCACGTGCCTCTGGATGGTTGATTTACAAGATCGGGGGATCTCGAGCGTTGAACAAGGGTTTTGGAACCTTGATGGGCTTGTTGCTACGCCAGTGGGGCCTGATGTCACTGCACGTACTTTGGACTAGTGATGGAGTTGTTGCTACGCCAGTGGGGTCTGATGTCACTGCACGTGCTCCTGGAGTTGTTGATTCACAAGATCGTGGATCTCGAGCGTGAACAAGGGTTTTGGAACCTTGATGGAGTTGTTGCTACGCCAGTGGGGCCTGATGTCACTGCACGTACTTTGGACTTTGATGGGTTAGTAGATTATTGTTTGATGACCTCTGAAAGTTTGAAGACAAGAATTTGTGCAGGGGTTGGTCCACACGGCTTGCTGGCTGAAAGGTCTGGTAGCCCGTTGAACTTTTTGGGGGGCTATTTCTCCATTCACTCTACTTTGTTTTATAAGTGATAAGAAACTGTTTCCTTCCTAGTCCCACCGTGGTTGGTTGGTTTCCATAATTTACTTCACGAGTGTCCAAGTTAGTCATTTGTTTTTACATATATGTTGTTTGAGTATTGACTTTCAATTATATTTATTATATTATTATTGGAATTATTATGACATGTTTAAAGTTAGTACATTTTATTTAATTTTACAATTATTACATTCAAAAAGTTTTACATTGATGTATTTTTTGCTATCTATTCATCGCATTACAATAATAATTTATTTAAATTACAGTTTATTTATTTAAATTTTGGTGGTTTTGTTACCCTGCATCAATGACTTACCAAAGTTTACTAACCAAAAGTTACAATCACATATCTACCATATTTCATCTTTCGTCTTAAATATTATATTCTGGATTACTAATCTAATGGTGTCTGCAATATGACTTTGAAAATGGGGAATTGTCATGCTGCAGATCACTTTAAGCTTTTGTCTTTAGACTCTGTTGTCAAGGCTGACCAACACCTGAAAATGTTATACTGTGCCATTGTGTGGGTTAACAGAGTACTTGGCGTTAAAGAATTTTGAATTTTTGAGGTGGCAAGGTTTAATCAGGATCAAATCGTACTGCTATTAACCACTGGGCTTTCCTTCCTCAAATTCTTAAAATGATTACAATCTTTTAAAGTTTGTCAAAATATACTGTTGAGTCATCTTAATATTATTATAAAAAAAAAAAAAAAAAAAGTTATAACCAATTATACATTAATAATGCACTTCTTTTGCATCATTATATTGTATTATTCATTTAGTGATCATTTGTTCATTTGCATAGATAGATTAGTTTATTATTGACCAAAACATTTTTTCGCATTTTCATACATTCATTTTAATAAATATGTCATTCTTATCATGTTACTTTTTAAAGTATAGACATTGACAAGTTACAATTAATACATTGTTACAAAAGGTTTCTTTCAATTATCTTGGTTTCATATACATATATGTTTTTATCATTTTTTACATTTCATATGTGGACATAATCGAATTTTTTAAACAAAAGTTTACACAAAAGAATTTTTATCATGTTGTGTTGTTACATTTCTCATATTGTCATTAACATCATATTATTTCAGCCATCTATTATTTATTATTTTGATGTTCCTAAGTGTCTTTTATTTAAATAGTGATTTATTTTTTAAATTGTTTTAAAGTTGAACATTTATATTAGTAGTGATTTAATTATTCTTTTTGTATATATTTTTTAAGTTGTGTTACATTATATGTTCCTATTATATCTCCTGTTTCTATTTCATTGACTACATAAGCATTTTCCTTTTTAATGGCTGTCACTTTATAGGGTCCCTTGTATAACAGAAAAATTTTTTAATCTTTTTCTTAATAGTCTGAGTGAAAGTGTGTTTTTACTTAAAACAAGATCATCTAGTTTTATGTTATTGGTTTTATTTTATTATCATGTCTTTGTTTTCTTTTGGTTTGCTTTATTTTTATTTTATTTCTTACTAGAATTGTTTTATGTGCATGATCAAATTTGTTGTTCTTGGAAACGGGGATTATTTTATTTATTATGTTATCATACTTTTTTCCAAACATTATTTCAAAGGGAATTTCCTCTGTTATATCATGAAACAGATTGATTTAAACAGGGTTCTATAAAGTCAATCAGATTTCCCCAAGCTGTGTGTTTTTCATTACAATAAATACGCAATATTTTTCTATCTCCCTATTTACACGTTCAGTTGGATTAGATGTGGATGATATACAGAGCTGTGAATAGTTTTAATGTTTTTGTTGTGTAAGTCTTGTACCAGAGTGTACTTGTAAATTGTTTTACCGTGGTCATGGGATTGATTCTACATCGCCTATAATGGTATATACTCATTAATGATTTTATTTAATAGTGTCTTGTATTGGCCTTCTTTATTGGATACAGTTTAAAAAAACTTTGAAAATACATCTACTATGACAAAAATATATTTTACCCCCCTCTACTAGTGGGTTAATTCTCTACAAAATCTATGAACTTATTCTTTGACTCTATTTGGTATTATTGGTTTTAAACTACCTATTTGTTTTTTTATTAGATGGCTTTGCCTTCTGACATATGTCAGCTTTGTAATTGCTTTTTTATTGTTTTCTCCATTTTTGGAAAAATGCAATATTCCTTTAGTATAGTAAAAATTTTATGGCTCCTAAATGTCCATATTTAAGATGAGTTTTTTCTATTAAATCTTTTAACAGCTTGTTTGGAATACATACTCTATATTCACCCCCCTAATGAGCATTTCTGAAAAGTTATGTTATTGTGGGTTAAGTAATTATTTTTTTTTTTTATTTCCCGGTTGTCTTCAAATTTGTCAAGTATTTTACCATAAAATGTATCTTCTTGTTTGGTGTTTATAGATCTTTAAATATTTTTAAATACTCTATCTGGCACATCTAATTTAATTTATTTGTTAAAACTTTATTATATATATTTTTCTTTATTTTCTTGATATTCATTATTGTCTGTTCTGGAAAGTATGTTGCTGGTAAAATTGTCTTTTCCTTTAACGTATGTATTGTTAAATTATATTCTTGCAAAACAAGGGCTCCATCTTAACAAACGACCATGAGTTAATTTACAACTTTTTAGAAATGATAAAGCTCTATGATCAGATCTAATTATTATTTCAAAATGGCTATCAAGTAACTCCTAAACTTTTTGCATGCAAATACTATTGCTAATAATTCCTTTTCTGTTACACTGTAAGATTTTTCTATCTCAAGCAAAGACCTACTTCCAAAAAAAATTACCTCCTCTTCATTGTTTTCATTTACCTGGTTAAAGAATGGCTGGGTACACAAATGTCAGATGCATCTGTGTTTATGTAAAAAGGTTTTATTCCAGTTTGGATGATGTAAAAGTACTGATTTTAGGAATGCATTTTTTATTTCATTGAAAGCTTCATTTTCTTTTGGGCCCCATATCCAGGATTTTTTAGAACTAAGGATATGACTAAATTTACTAGTTAGGTTTGCATAACCCTTTTGAAATTGTCTATAGTAGTTACATAACCCCAAAAAACTTTGCAATTCTTTCAATCCCCTTGGAGTTCTAAAGTTTCTAATTTTTCCATTTTTTTAATCCATTTTTATTCCCTCTTCACTTTAAAATAAATCTAAAAACTTAACTTCCTTTTTTAAGAATTCTGATTTTTAGTTTATTGTGCACCTCCTTCTCTTAACTTTGTTAGTATCTATCTATGTATTTATATGTTGTTCAAAAGAGTCATTGCTTGTTATTAATAGGTCATCTACATATTGAGTTAAGAACTCAGAAAATTCATTACCTAAAACTTTTTGTAATGCCTTAGTAAAGAGTGCAGTACTTACTTTGAGTCCAAATGGAACTCTTTTAAACTGATAATTCTTTCCTCCAGAAGTGAAAGCAACATATTTTCTTGATTCTGTGGTCAAGCTTCACTTGCCAGAATCCTTGTGACAAATTAAGACTGGGAAAGTATTTTGTCCCATGAATTTTTGAAATATTTTCCCCTATTAGTTCAGTGCTTTGTCTATCTGCTATTTAGGTATTGATTTGTTTTTGGCTATTAAACAAGCTCGTATTGTTAGGTCTTTTTTGATGACAAATACCAAAGGGTTTGAATATGGGATGCTTGATGGTTCTAAATTTAAACTAATTTTAACATTCTTTCTAATTCTACTTCAACCGCTTTTCTTTATTAAAGGGTACCGGATATGGGTTTTCCTATTTAAAACGGTACTTCACATTTAACATTAAGTTTGGTACATGGTTTTTTATGCAACCCGGATTTCTGAAAATACTGTTTATTTTTTATTAAAACCTTTCTTAAACATTTCAACCTGCTTTTTTATTTTGAAATTTAGTTTCACTACTTATTTTTTTGTATTTTTGTATTTATTTGTTTTTCAAAGTTGGTTTCATTATTTATTATATCTGACGTTATCATTTGTTTTACTTCATCTTGTTATTTATGTTTATTTTATTTATTATTATGTCCTATTTGTTGTTATGTTATTGTGTAGTGTTCATTGGTATAAGTTATATATTTTATCAGGGTTTGGGCATATTTATTATATTTATTAACTCATTGGTTCTGGGTTTTTTAATTCTTTTTCACTTTCATTAACATGTAATATGTCCCTACTTGTATTATTCTTAGTCCGTTTACCATATTTAATTTGTTTCTTGGAAAAAAATGGTACTATTAATCTTTTTTCATCTATTTTAAGTTCTAAACACTTCTTTTTAAAATCTATTTAGCTAATTTTCAATAAAAAAGTCCCCAAACCTAAAATAATTCCCGCTTGAATTTTTCACTACTAGACATGTTATGGGAATTATTTGATATTTATTTCAAAGTCTATTTGTACCTGATATTTATTTTCTTTGACCTAACTCCAGTGACTCCTATTATTTGTAAATTGCTAACTGGTAATTGAGGTATTTGATAGTCTACATTGTTTTTTATGTCTTCATAAATGTCCTGACATAATAATTGTACCCTCTGATCCTGAATCTTATGCATCTGTATTCTTTATGGGCCTTCTTTACATTTATTTCTGGGAGGAAATGAGTTAACCCTTTAAAAGGCATTTCATGAAAATTTTTTCATTTGTTAGTTCATTATTTAGATCCTCATGTAAAAATATTTCATTAGTATTTACTTTGATTTTATTTCTTGAGCTGATTTTATCTGTTCCATAAAGTCATTTATTTTTTTTGAATAATATTAAATCCTTTTTATTTAAATGAACAAGGTCAGGTTTTTTACGGCCCTTGAGAAAAAACCCCCTTTTCAAAAAGTCCATGTTACATTTATTTTTAAATTCTCTGTCATGAATGCATTAGATATGTTTATTACCCCAATGTTTTTATCACTATTTAAAGAGGTTATAAAAATCATTGAATACATTTAGCTTATGAAATGAAAAGCATCACTTTTAGCAAAATATTGGTTTTTGGGTGGTAAAGTTAATTGGGAAATTTAATTCTTTTTTCAATGACTAATAACTTTCTATCATGTTTTTATATTCATTGATAATTATCTGGTTGGAATTCCTTGGGAAGAAGTCTTGTCCCCTATCTAATAATAAGTTTGTCATTTAGGTTTCCTTATTTAAAATTAAACTCATTTTTTAATTCAGGAATTTTTTGGCCACTTTTCACACAGTCCTATCTTTTTTTATTTGCTAGAAACACTGGAGTTTTATTTAATATGTTTTGAGCGAACTACTTAATTGACTATCACCTGCTAGCTCATAATTTAAATATATTGGTTTCTCCACTATTTGTTCTATGCTACACTGGTATTGTTTACTTTTCCTAGGCCTACGTGTGTTTGTGCCTTGCTGAGTTGTCATTCATTTCTGACATCTTCTCTGCTATTATGATAATTACTGCTTTGTCCTCTATTTGAGCCCCTATAATTCCCTCTAAAATTACCTCTGTAACTCCCTCGTCTGTCATTATTATTGTCTTTATGTCTCGAAACCTCTCTATTTTCTCTAACTTCACTATGGTTATTATTAACTGCTACTTGTTTGTTATTATTTTCATATGGTCTCCTAGGTTGTCTATTATTGGATTCAAACTGATTTTTCCCTACATGGTTTAGTTGTTTTAAATAGGTCTCTAGGTTTATCTCCGTTTTGTTTGTTACTAGTGTCGCTATGATGCACTAATCCTATTGGTAGGTGTCGTGATATGAAACTAAGAAAAGTGGTATGTTTCAGCTTGTGGTCTAGAAAGCATGATATGTTGTAATATTCCTAATGTAATTTACCATGTCATTTGTTAGCATCATAAGTTCCCCCCCATTAATTTGTTTTCAAATTCTTTCTGCTTATCAATGCCCCCGTTTTATTTCTGAATTCGCTTTCGAATTCAAGAAAGTTGTTCCAATTTGTCAAGTCGATTCCTAATCCATACACTAGCCTCCCTTTCAAGTGTTTCATGAGAAATAAAATTTGACCCAAACCATTGATCCTCCGACAGATCTACAAATTTTCTAGCAAATTTAATAAATGTATTGGGTGACATTTGTTTGAGTCTGGATAGAAATCTACTAAAAACAATTCCCCACTAGTGCTAGAGATTGTTTTATTATTTGTAGTGTTTTGTGAAGTCTTATTTTTATTATCATCATAATGTTTTGTTTAATGATATGTCTACATATCTATGTGTGTATTCTTACTACTGTCTTTACAACAGATTGTCTCTATTTTTTGAGTTCTTTAGTTTGGTCACAAAATTTTTATTTCTTTTTCACATGATCTTTTAATTCTTTTATTTTACCCTCTAGATTAGTGTTATTTAGGGTGATAGCTCTTCTATTTTATTGTCTATGATAGTTTTAGATAACTATCTGTTCTTCTATTTTGTCATTTACTTTGATTATTTGATTGTCTACTTCAACAATTTACATTAGTTAGTTTAACGTTTAGCTCAATTATTTGTCTAACATAGTTTTTTTTATCTCACTCGTTTATTTTCTACGGTACTTTTTTTTGTTATCTGTTCTTTGTCTTTGTTATTTATTTCATCCCTGATTTTGTTTTCTTGGGTTTTAATTTCTTCATTGAAATCTGTTTTTATTTGTTCTACTTTTTTTATCTAACTATCCCAATATCACTAATATCAACAACACCCACCCTCAATATCACTGTACGTGTATGTGAGGGTGGGTGGGTCAACCCCCACTGTAATGTATGGGAGGGCGGGTGGGTCCCTACACTGTACGGTATGGGGGATGGGTTTGGGCAATACCACTGTACGTGTATGGTTGAGCGGGTGGATCAATATCAAGTTGATTTACATCTCTCCTAAACTCATTATTTATTTCACTAAGTTTAGTTTCTAGGTTATATTTTATCTCATTTATTTTGACTTCAGTTTGATTAAACTGTTGCTAATCTCATTAAATTTAGTTCTAAAATTAGCCTCTACTACATTAGTCTCTTATTATTTTCATTATTCATTTTTATCATATCAGTATTAAAATTATCAAATTTATTATCAAAGTTATCTTTCATATTATCATGTTTAAAATTTTTCATTGAGTTTAGTCTTAAGTTGTCCCTACTTAGTATTATTTTCTTATTTATTTTAGTCATGTTAGCTTTTATTTCTTTTAAGTTGATTTTTCACTATTTTTTTCATTTTTAGTAATGTTTCCATTATGTTGGTAGTGTATTTTCCCATTCTACTCCTGGCCTAGTTCATCAGTTTTGTTTTTGTTTAGATTAATTTCCCTGATGACACTCAGAGAGGTATCTGAATCCTCAGAATTCCAACTCTGAGTTCTGGACTATGTCCACATCAGCCATTATTATAAATTATATTTATAAATTCAAAAAATATTATCTAAACAATTGTTTCTTTTATTCAAATGAATTCTGAATTTAAATTAAAAAAAAATATTTTCTTATATTTTTTTTTTTTATTTAATTTAGTTTCATTTGCTTTTTAATTATTGAAATTATATTTATTTCATTTCTTGCAATCATTACAGCTCACGGGCGTTGGCGCCATTCTGTCACATTTTTGCCTTTTCTTATTTAATTTTATTAATTTAATCTATTGATTAAATTAATCAATGTTATTTATTACATCAGAATTTAAATTTTAAATTTTTTTCTTTTTTGTCCCAAATTATTGGTTGAAAATTTGTAACTTGTTACCTTTAGGAGGTTGTTAAAATTACTTTGATTATTTTATATTTTTTATTAAATTAATAAGAAGTTAGTTTTATTCAATTTAGAGCATGATTTTCTTAAGTTTTCAGGGTCGTTAAAACAGGTAATTTGGTTTAAGCTGTATGAGACAATTAAAACAAACTAGTTACTTTTCTACAAATTATTTTTTATTACATATTTTTTAAAAATTCATTTTCTCAAATTTACTTAAAATCATTACAAAAAATTTGACATTACCCATTTTAAAATCAAACATACTTTATCTAGTGAAATGAATTTAAAGCTACAATATTAAATTAATTTTTTAAAAATAAACTTATCTGTTTATTTTAGGGTTTGATGATTCCCACCATCGTTTTCGCGCACGCTTTTTATTTATACTGAAAAAGTATTGAATTCACACGCACAACTTTAATATGACTATGATAAATTGCCCTTTGCCGTTATTTCATATTTACTAATGTGAATACGGTTATTTAACCACGAGGTATACAACGGTCACTCTAACGAGACGTCATCTGAAGTTGATCGTCAATGATGGACTGGGGTGAGACACGTTCCTTTACCGTTGGGCTTTACTTCTCCCCCTCTCTTTCTTCCGGCACGAATATCGTTTGAGTTGAAGGCTTTTTTTATTATTTCCTTCAACACTACGCGGTCTCGGTCCGTCTGCTGCTGACATCTACGGGCATATTTCAAACTACAGTCCCGTTCTGATTGGTCCCTTTCAAACATTGGGCGTCTTACGTCGTCAAGTGCATTGAAGTTACTGGAGACCTGGTGGGCTTGCAGTGGAAATTTCCACTCGACTTGTTGATTCATGTCCCTCAACCATTCCCATCTGTTTACAATCATATTTCTGAGAAACCATCCCACCCATCCGGTTTCGAACAAAGGGTTTTGTTTGAGGAGACATATTTCTGTCTCCCCGTCCATCCAACTTGTGTTTTACTCACGACAATTCTCTAACATAATTTTAACCTTCTTCATTTATTCAAATTAAATATATCCTTTTCCTTATATACAATAATTTTATTATTTATTTATTTTAATTAATTTATCTATCAATTTGGTGGACCTGTTACAATACATACATACATATCCTGTCCCGTTCCGATTATCTTCGGGTCTGGGTATTCACTAGGCCTCTCCATCTTCTTCTGTCCCTCCACAATTCTTCTTCCTCCACATATCCCCATTGTATACCTCTTGCTTCCACATCCCGTTTCACCTCGTCGATCCACCTTCTTCTGGGTCTTCCTCTAGGTCTTCTTCCATTCATTTGGATTTCACTCATCCTTCTTGGGATTCTTACATCTTCCATTCTTTTTACGTGGCCGAACCACCTCAATCTCGACTTCTCTACTTTTTCTCTCAAACTTTCTTCAACTATTCCTCTTCTCAGCTCTTCATTTCTCATTCTGTCTAACCTTGTTTTACCTTTAATCCCTCTTATAAACTTCATTTCCCCTGCCTGCACCCTACTCCATTCCCTCTCCGTTATATTCCAAACTTCTGCACCATAGGTAACTATCGGTGTATAGTACGTTTTGTACATGGTAACTTTAGCTTTCTTTGGTATATCCTTATCCCATACTAGATGTATAATACTTTGGTAAAATCCTGCCCCTTTCCCCAGTCTCGCCGTCACAATTGATTAATAATACCTATATAACTCCTTGTAAGCCGAATCACATTGAAAGAACAAATAATAAAAATAAAAGTAAATATGTACATATTTATTTACAAGAATTACTTTGATTTTCATACAGTACTTACAATTATAAGAGTTACTTTGATGATACATGATTAACCAACAGCATTGATATTTCTTCTGATAGTTCCTTTGAAATGATGTGTGAACGGCCAGTAACTGTTGTAAGTTCTAAAGGAGTCAATTTCCTTAAAACATTGCTGATTGGCACCCACACTGTGTCATCTTGAGACTTCTTGAATGATGTGTGTGGTCCAGATGGGTGATAGAAATGAACTAGCACATCATCATTATCATTACTTATGTCCATCACCTCACCTATCCACCACTCATTGTCGTAGACACAAGCGATTGAGTCATTTCTTTCAATTGAAAGGGGAACACTGCTTGAAACAGGGTGATCTTGATAAACCAAGGATTCAGAAGTGAAATAGCACCTGCAAATACCTTCTGATAAGGGAATATACTTGTGATAGCCCCTAGTTCCAACTATTCTTTTGCAGCAACCAAATCGGCTTCTCAAAGTTTCTGAAATTTTGACTATTTCATCTGATTTAATCAAAAAAAAAACCTTATGTTCTTCAATTTCTCATTACAAAATAAAAACATATCATCAACGGTCATTATTTGATTATTCAGGGGTCTGTAAGCTTGCTTTAGCTACTTCTCGTTTGGTGGTTCCACCAACGCTATCACATGCATTTTTTCCATGGGAAGATCCAAAGAAGTGCCATTCTGTGTCGAGGCCAAAGTCTTTCTGATGACTACAAACATTTACAAATTTTTTTTGTTTTTGGACTGACTTGCTGCTCCATCTAAAATACATTAATTTTTTTATTTGTATGTTCTTCTTTTATGTGATTTGTCAAAATTTTTGGAAACAATAAAACAAGCGTGTGGGCCCTTCAAATGACACTTAAAATACAAAACATTGGGCGTATTTTTTTATTTTCCTTCAAGTACAACACAAAAGGATGAACTGTAGCTCTTATTAACCCAATAAAAAACTTGTTTTTTCACCCCCCTTTACAAAAGAAAATTTTTCATGAAGTCAGCAAAACCCCCAAACACTCATCTTTCGTAACTCGTTTTTTTCAGGACAGTTTTCGGCTGTTGCTTTTCATTTTCATAAAATTCAATAACTTTGTTAATATTCCTACTTATTCCACTTTAGTTCTGTTCCCAAAATCAGGCAAAATACCCTTGCTCTTTAACAAATTCCTTAGATAATCGTACTATTCCTCTGTCAAAATTGTACTCAGATGCAATTTTTTACTCTAGACCACGTGAAGGGAGTAAACTAATAAATTTTTAAAATCTTATCTTTTTTTGAAGAAAGGGGAACATTTGTTTTTAAAATTTTTTGAATAAGTTTCATATATTCATCTTTAGAGTTTTGAGAGGTGGTTGTAGATTCGTCCAATTTTGACTCAAAACATAATTCAAGATTTTTTTTAATTTTTTTTCAGACACTTTTTCAATTTTTAGATTTAAGGGCCGGCAGACCGTCCTCTGCGTTTTAATTTTTTTTAAATTTTGATGCGGGTGATAAAACCCAACATTAAAACAGGCGCATCTAAAAATTTCAATATTCTATAGATGCAATGTACATCTTTGGCCCTTAAATTTCTTTTGAATCATTTTCCCTTTTTCATAAAAAATACTTTGACAACAGTTAACAAAAATGATTTTTCCGGGAACTAGTTTAAAGTTACTATTACTTTTACTAAGGCTTGATCATAAAGTTTTTCACCAAGTTCTTTTTCCGTTTTTTTTTTTTTTTAAAGGATCACAACGGGACGCCCCAAAATAAAGTTTAAATTTGAGAAAATATTTTTTTTCGGGGTACTTACTATTGTTGTGACATCTGAATTTAAAAACGAAAATAAAAAAAGTTTTTTTTGGGGTCCTTTCCGAACCACTTATATTTTTAAATCCTTTTGGGACTTTTCCATACACTGTTTTATACACTCTTCATTCACATGTTTTCCAAAGAAACTGTTCTTCCATTTTAAAATTTTTTCACAGAACTTTCAAAAAAATTAAAAACTACAAAAACGTAAGTCAGTAAAAAAAAAAATTAAAAAAAAAATATTCAAAATTTAAATTTTTTTGGGACTTGAAACTTTGAAACCCCAACTGATAAATTAACCTTAAACAGATTAGGGGCCCCTAACAACTGAGCCAGTGATCAAGTATAAAATTTTGGCAGTAAACAACTGCTTTTTAAACGAAATTTTCATTTCAGGAAATGTCTCCAAGGCGGGCAAACCCAAAAACACATAAGCATAAAGCACAACTTTTTTTATAAATATTTTTTTTAATTACTTTAAACTTTTTTTTATAGCTTGCTAAATTTTTATATAAGTTTAAAAGCTCTTTGAATTTTTTTGTTGTGCACCAAAAAAAAAAAAAAAATTTCGTTTTTAAACCGGGTTTTTAGTCATTTTTAAAAATTTGAACTTTTTTACCCATACTATATAAAAATTTTTTTTTATTTCCTAGGAAAATGAACCTTCCTTTTATTAAATTTTTATTTTTATACACCCAACCCCTCAGAGTTATTAATACCCAAAAATTTGAAAATTTTTCAGAAATTTCCTTTTGAAAAATTTATAAAAACTGTAGGTTATATATAACATTCATTTTATTTAGGGAAAAACACGAACATAATCTTTAAAAAGACAAAAATAAACACATTGCATTTCACTACCCTTTCTTTTAAAAAAATTACAAAAATGAATTTTGTCGATTGCTTTTTTGTTTTTTTGTCTTGGGATTTTAAAAAAAGAAATACTAAGATAGGTAAATAAGCTACGGCCCTTTATTTTACATTTTATTTTTTAAACAATGGTTTTTTTTTCTTTCTTTTAGACAAATGCTTAATCATTACGGCCTTTTTTTGTAAACCCTTACATTTACGAAAAAATGGCGTGCGCAGAAAACCCAAAAAATGGCCGCCAAAGGTGAACCACCAAAAAAAAATTTTTTTTTTAAATTTTTTTAAAAGTATTGACATAGGGAAGAAAAACCTGGCAAGTTTCATCAAATTTAAAAATAGTCAAGAAACCCAAATTTTTTTTTTTCTGGATCACTTCAAAGGGGAAGACCCGAAAACAACTTTTAAGTATGTAAAATAGGAAAAATTAAAATATAATTTCAATTTTTAAATAATATTAATTTGGGTATATTAATTAAAAAAATGGTAACTTACTTTAAAAGAGAACGTTAGCATGAATTTCTACCCGAAAGAACTGTTAAAATTTTTTTCTGAAAAACCCTTTTTTCTGAAAAGTAAAATTTTTTCCGTGGTTTTTTTGAGAAGAAAACTGCATCAATTACACTGGCGATTGTCTCGAAGCGGTAAATCGACAGGTCCCCGCGAATTTTTTTGGCTTCTTCTAGTGTCGGGCAGACTTCTTCTTCTCCCCCTTCTCTTTTTCTGCATTTTCTTTTGACCTCCAATTCTGAACCTATCCAAATTTCTGCTTCACTAAGGTTTGAAATGTTTCAATCTGATCGTCGACAAATTTTTTAAACACAAATTAACTCCAAGACCATTTTCGTTTACATTTAAAAATTTTTTTTTTCCTTCTGGGAAAGTGGCAACCCCTCATCTTCGCATCACTAATAGGACAAAAGTTTTGCTTTTTTAAAGCTCCGAAATGGTCCTTGGGCACTTTTTCCCCAAGCATTGTCAAGAAATTGAATCCCCCAAGACTGTTATGTTAACTGGGGTTGCAGTGTCCATCAGAAGATAATCTTTTTTTAAAAACGCTTACGTAGTGGTTTTTTAGGGTTTTGATAACCTCTTGATCCATGGGCTCAAACATTGACAGTTAGCTGGAAAAACACCAGATTAATGTTTTAAAAATTAACTTTTGGGTGGCCGTGCAATTGCAACAGAAGAAGGGTTTTCCCCATTTTTTAGATGCCAATCCATACCCATTTCCTGTTCCCTCAAAAATAGCAAAGTCATCCAGGCTTTTTTTTTTTTGGCTTGTAATTCACTGGGTTTTTTTAAAGTTCTTGAAGCACAAGGTTTAACGCTTTTCCCAATAACTAAAACTTCCCCCTTTTCACTTCCTTCCCAAAGTTTTTCACAAACTAAGCGGTCACTCTTTGTTTGGACAACTTCCCGCCCACAAATTTTTCATTTTTTAAAATTTGGGGCGTTTTTTTTTGGTGTTAATTTAAAAAACAACCGTTTCATCGGCTTAAAAATGTCCTCATCCTTTAAAAGGTTTTCCGAACCTGGGCCAAACTTCTTTTCAACCAATCACCAGGACGCCAGATTTAAGATTTTGCCTCTCCCCCAAACTTTTGCAAAAGAAATCGAGTGCCTAGCTTTAAATCATCCCAACCCGGTTGGAGCCCGTAAAATTAGCTCCAAACACTTCCCCAAAAACTCACTTTTTTCCTTTAACCCCCAAAATATGATAAAATTACTTCCAGTTTTTAAGTGATTTTTTTTCCCTTTTGTGCAGGGTCCAGTAAAAAATTGTTTGCAAATTTTGGTTTCAAATTGGTTCTGTAAACTTATTAAAAATTAAATTGTTCAGGAGAAAGTGGGGAACAAGTTTTGTAAATTTAAAATTTTAATACCCCACCCTGTTTTACCCCTCAAAAAAGCAAATTTTTTGGGAAATTTAAAACATTTTTTCTTATAAAAAATTTCATTTTTAGGTCTTTAAAAAAAAATTTTTAAGTTATAGTATAAAAATCCAAGATATACAAAAGATGCAGAAATTTTTTTCCAAAAAAGAAATATATTTTATAGGCACTTACTTTTTTATAAAAAACATTGGTGATACTTGAAGAAATTCGCTAAAACCGGGCCAAAAAATGAGAATTTTCTACAACACGTAGTACTCCATCAAACTCACAAAATTTACATTGCTTCATTTTTAGGATAAAAATTTTTCAATGTCTTCTTTTTTTTCTCAAATTAAAAAAACAAAAATGTCACTTTCTATATAAAAATTTATTTACAAAAAACCACTTTCTTACTTTTTTATTAGTCAGAGTCCAAACTGTGGGTGTCTTCCCTCCTCCTCTTCTGAAATTTTCTTTTGTTTCTTCTGAAGGGTTTTTCCCAAATTTTCTGTAGCAGTTGGATGGAACACCACAGTTGCTCCAGGGGCACCAAAGTGACTACGGGATTTCTTTTTCCTTTTTTGAGTATATTACGCACACACATAGCGGACACCCGGGAAAATAACTAGGCGTGCCGCTGTGTCACCTCCGGTCCAAGCAGTAGGTTAGGGACTGATTCTGCTTGGGTTTTCCACAAGAATTCTAGTATTTTCTACGTAAAAAGTGGCGGTCTAAAAAGGGTCGCAGTGTTTACTATAAAATTTATGCATTTAATAATTTTCCTGTCGAAAAATTGGAAATATTTTTCGCCCCGTAATTTTTTTTCTGGGCCTTTGTACTAGTCAAATAGTAAAAGATCTGTCCTTTGTGCAACCCCCCATACATAATTGACTCATTGATAAGGTAGGGTTTATTTCTTTCCAAACTACTGTTTTGCTTCGAATCAATTTGTCTCTGCGTGAAAAGCAGTTGATAAAAGGGAAACGGGGTTTTGATCTTTTTTTTCTGCTTATACCCTACCTCAAAACTTTATTTTTTTTTTCCCAAAATATGGTTTCTTTTGGAGCCATTTTTTTTATTTACGCTGCTGTAAGAAAGTCTTTTCCCTTTTATTAACGTTCCAGTTAGATATTTTTCCTTTCACGAGCTTCTCTGCTAACGGAATCTTTGTATAATAATCTTATATAAGTGGAAATTTTATCAAGCAAAAACACACTTTTCCCCTTTTGTGCATAACTACTTTCTGAAAAGCCTCCTTCCTGCAGATTCAAAAATCCCCTTTCCACTATAAAGTTCAGAATGGGAACATAGCTTTATTGGCTATCGCCCCTCAAAACTTTTTCACACCAAATCGGCATGCCTTTTGTTGGGTAGGTACGGATAAACGACACCTATTCTTCATCCCTACCAAACTCATCAATAGCTACTTCGTCCTTGCAGGGAAAGTTTTTTGAAAGCCTTATTCATACTGTCATAAAAAATCGCGCAATTTGTACCATGGTCATGCCCCGGTTTTACCCTTTGGGATTTTAAAAGGACGTGAACTTATGTGAAAATTCATCGAATAGCTTTTAAATCTATTCACAGACAGGAATCGGAAAAATTTGACATTTTTGTGATACTAGGTTGACCAAAATGAACCATATTTTTTTTATAATTTAGGTCAAATTTTATAGTGATCCAAAATTTTGCGTTTTTTATTCGATTATCACATTTCCATCGGTGTGAAACCCCCCAAATTTCCTCCAGTAAAAGGGGAAAAGGGGAATTATGAGGGGGAAAAGAGTATTTTTTTAGGGGAATTACGGGGGAAAATTGTTTAAATCTTTATAAAAAATTAGAGTTTTATTGAGCAAAACTGTTTCCCACACATTAAACAAATTCAAAGGAAATAAAAAAACAAACAATATTAAACCAATTTAAAGAAACCAAAAAGCAAATTTTTTCCAGGTGTGCTGCAAAAAACATAACCTCACTTTATTTTAAAACACTATCAAATAAACCGCAAAATTAATCGCCTAATTTTTAAAGTGCCCCTAAATTCTAAAAAACCCCCAACAAACTGTGACTCATGAACGTTATACCCCGGGTAGTACCTTTCATAATATAGTGCACTGGGTAGGGGCCCATTTCATTGTTAAAAAAGGATATTTACTGTAAACTTAGCGCGAATACCCCTCAGTCTCCAAAATCCCTATTTTTAAAGTGCTCAAATTCCCAAAAACTTTTGCCGAACCAAACTTTTCA
>JAQJVL010008109.1:0-21056 GCA_035578905.1 Stictocephala bisonia
AATTTGTATTATTCCTGTTGTAAGTAAAATCTTAGAGAGCCTGGTAAATGACCAAGTGGTGTCATATTTTGAAGGCAACAAACTTTTTGATTACAGTCAATTCGGATTTAGAACTAACAGAGGTACTAAAGATGCTGTCCAAAAGCTCATATCCTTTTGTCTCGAAGGGCTGGAAAATCAAAATAGTGTATTTTTAAAATTCTATGATATGAAAAAGGCTTTTGATACAGTGTCTCATAAAGTACTATTGCAGAAGCTTGCCTTTTATGGTTTTGAGAGAAATGCACTGCTATTTTTTGAATCTTATCTCAATAAAAGGTATCAAACTGTTTATTGTAATGGTGTTTACTCTGATTATAAGGAAGTAATACATGGTGTCCCTCAGGGCTCAATATTGGGTCCAGTATGCTTTATTATTTATATTAATGACTTGCCCGTAAATATAAAAAAAAAATAATGTCAGACCTTATTTATTTGCAGATGACTTATCTCTACATATACAATGTAAGGATTTGCTAACATCTACTGTATTATTAAATGAGACAAATAGCATAGTTGAAGACTGGTGTAAATCTAATAAATTGTTTTTAAATATAGAAAAAACCCAACATTTATGTATTAGTTTAAATAATAGGCATGAAAAAAACTATGTTAAATTCTTAGGTATTTATATAGAATCTGACCTAAAGTGGAAGTTTCATATAGATTTTATTGCAAAATAAACAGGCTAAGGGATTCCTTAGATTTCAATGCTTTGCGGTGTGTGTATTTTGCACATGTGCATTCCCATCTCAGTTATGGCACTGTCCTATGGGGAAGTAGTAATTATAAAAAAAAACTTTTTGTGTTGCAAAAAAGAGCTATACGAATGATTTTTAATGTTAATTTTAGAAAACATTGTAAACCACTATTTATAGAAGCCAATATTTTAAGTTTACATTTTTTATATATATATTAGACTGCCTAGTTTTTGCAAAAAATAATTTTAGTGAAATTGACAGACACGAATTTGTTCATAATTATTGCACCAGAAATAGATTTAACATAATGACTAGTCAGTGTCGATATAGCTCTACAATTCATAGTTTTATTGAGCAATCTAAACGATATTTTAATTTATTACCGTACAATATAAAATGTTTAAACAATATTCTTCAATTTAAAAAAAACACTAAAAAAATATCTGTTGAAACTGTGTCCATATAATGATGATGAATTTATAAATGATGTTAAAGTTAATTTTAAATCATAGTATAAGACAATTGTGACAATGCCATGCATGTAAACTTCTTGTAACGGCAATAAAGATTTGAATTTGAATTTATAAAACTTACACCAAGTGTTTTCGTCTTTTGGGCAGAGGCCGTGGTTAGGAGTTTTATCTGACGAAGATAGATGGAAATATGTTGCCCCGATTGCAGTTTTCATTTCTTTGACAGAAGACAGGTTTCTTAGAATAGAAATTTTATAATATTCTTGAATTTTCAAAATAGCAACATTTGTAAGTCGATTTTTCCCCCCAACTGAACTGCCATCTGGTAGGTTCAGATTTTTTTGCTTCAAAGTTTTCAATCGGGAACCCATCCGCTTTTGAATATGCCCAACACATTCAATTTTTTTGATTTTAACATCTGCACCATAAGGCTCAGTAATGGCAACCTCATTGTAGGCCTTAGAGTCACCGTCGCCTAAATACTCAAGATATCGAATATTATATCTTTCTAACGATCTTGCAAATATATTGACTGTGCCAGTCACTTCCATCATGCCACTGCTTCCAGAGAAGTTTGCTTCACAATTGTTATGATGTAGCTTATGCAATTTACCTGGACAAGTACAGAACTTAGACAGAACATATATGTCCAATACCTTTCCTGTATCTAAGGAGGTAAGAGAAACAATTCCGTTCAAGGATGTATGCCCCCTTTTCTGCCACGAGCCATCTACTGCTATTGCCAAATCTCTTGAGTTTTCATTGATTACAACAGCATCCTCCACTGCAGCTTTCATAGATTCCCTACATACATATTTGACTCAGAGGCTAAGTATTTTTCATGCATAAAGAATCTATGAGGGGGTGGACTAAAATTCATTACTGCACACAACGTATCGGCAGCTGCCTTACCTTTGCCTATTGATCTAAGCCCGTAAACTAAACGGATGTTCAAATCATAAAATGTAATTAGTTTGTTTTCTTCCTTTGTATCTTTTGTTTCTATAAAGTCACAGTTTGTATCAGTCACCTTATTTTCACATGTATTGCACTCAACAATTATCTCGCTAGCTAGGCCTACAATTGTTTTTCGCTTTACAGTCAGAGTACCAAAACATATTCTACAAACTGCTGTTTCTCCTAAACATTTATTTAGCCTATCAATATCTACAATGTCATATTGAAAATCATCATTGATTTGTTTGTAATAATTGAAACCTGGACTTAGTTTCTTACTTGCAGTTGAAGTGGAGTTAGGCCTACCTTGATTTTGTTGATCTGTTTGTATCAAGTCAGATTGATTTTCAAGTAAAATGGCCCTATTTTTCTTTTTCCAGTGTACACCTTTTTTGAACACTTTATTGGTAGACCTAGGCATGATTATAATACAAAAACTGCAGTAAACTAAGTAACAATAACAATAAGAATCACAAACTTCACTTTCACACTAAAATCAAATTCACCAGAACATAAACAAACACAAAACTGAACAACAGCTGTAAACAATCAAAATCAAAGAACTTCAATCATCTATCTAATGCCATTCAGGTTACCCAACGTCACAAAACTAAATCTTAGGTTATCTTTGTTATTGTATATGGAAGTGTATTTACAAGAGCGCAAATTCACAACTTTTGCTACAAAAATTGAAAAACAAGTCAAACAAAATATTTTATTTTAGCCACTTCCCGTTGTCATAGAAACATAATACTTACACCATTTTAAAGAGGAGAATCTGCTTATTATTATAGAATAAAAAACAAAAAAATGAAATTTTTACCATTTTTAGGCGCAGTGACCCACTTATGACGATATCGAATTAGATTATTCTTATGGAGAAGTTTGTGCACAGTAGACACTGAAAGTAGGACGTGTCTACCGCTACACGAACTAACTCTCTAAGTAATAATGTTTGTTTTTTGTTTTTTTGTTGTTGTTTATTTTATTCATATTTAATGCCGTTTACAGTTCTTATGAAATATATCTTCTTGTTCAAAATGGTTTCTGGTGGTTTTGGCACACATGCTGGTAATCTAACCAACAACACCTTGTGGTCTTTTTCATACGCTACAAGGTGATATTTTTTTTCCTTCTTGATTCTTTTGAATTTCATTTCTTCCACGTCTATTGGAGATACTAAGTTCTCTAATTCTAAGGCCTTCTTCAGCACCATTTCTTTGAAAATAATTTGAAATGTATTAGATTGGTCTTGTTTTGTTCTAAAAGCTGGATTGTTTTTGATTGAATTGGACAATTTAAATTTTCTAACCACCGTTGTTGTCTTCTGTCTTCTTTCTTCCTGTAAAGTCCTCTTCACCCTCTCCAATGGCTTGTTCAATGCAGCTGCAGCACTAGTGGACCTGTGGTTCTCCATTATTACAGACGAAGTGACCCATCGGCAGACTCGGTAAACCATCCCACCACCACCACCTTGGCAGTTGCAGGATGTAAAAATGTTTAATTTATATCCTGTCGTGGATGCTACACCGGGCTATAAATTGTTGAACACACCTGGCTATAAATTGTTGAACACACCTGGCTATAAATTGTTGAATGCGAATAGTAAAACCATGACAGCAGCGGTGCGCCGCTCCGTATGCTAATGGAGGCCGTAAATCACAGCTGACTGGTTCTCAAAGTCTACAAAAAAAAAAAAATAAAAAGTAAAATTGAACATTTTCGTCCTTATAAAAATGTGGCCCATTTTATGAGAATTATGAGAAAAAATTATGCTTTTTTAAAGTTTTTTTTTTTTCAAAACCATCATAAAATGTACCAATTTTGAAAGGACATTGAACATTTTTTGGGGGAAAGCGACATTTTATAGGAAATTTGAACATTTTCGTCCTTACAAAAGTTGCCCATTTTATGAGAATTAAAAAAAAAAACTTTCGGTTAAACATTGAATTTAATGGAATATTTTCATTCATTTTACTGAAAATTGTAAGCTGAGCCTAACTGTAACACCACTAACTTTTGGCTGTTGGGTAGGATTCACTGTGAAGGGTCGTAGAGTGTCACTGCGGCGAGCAGGAAATGGTGAAGCCGCTCATTCATTGCTGGGTATTTATGCTTAAACTGGTGTTTAGCCCAATACCCAACAAAGTGCACCTTCCGAACACCGTACCGTGGTATGGTGGACGTAGCATCACGCCAGAACCGCTCAACCGTATTGGTATGAGCACCAGTGATCGGATCCACAAAATTCATGGAGTGGTTCACCGTGAGATGATAGTATCCTTCCAGGCTCAAGCAGTCGTAGGCCTTCCAGCAATCACTGATAATAGTGGTTCCTGGTAGGACCCACTCCATCAGGATTCCTAAGAGGGTAGCAGCATCTCTCGTCTCCACAGGCACCAAGAACGACTTCGTTGTTCCACGTTCTACTCCGCCGAACACCCACTGTCCCTTTATTATCCTGTCCCGGTTGTACTTTCTTTTCCCAATATTAGTTTCGTCGATTTCGACGGTACAACCGGGGCCGCCAAGCATCTCAGAGTGCCGGTGTTAGTGGTCGACAAACACCTCCCGCACATACGAATACCAGTCGACCACCGTCGTTGACGTAACACCGCAGCTGTTCATGATGAGGTGCTGGCGAGGTGGCTTGAGGTGGAGAAAGCACGCTGACATTTCCAAACATTTTCGTGCGGGGACTTTGGCACCCGATAGGAAGCTGTTTGGGCGGACCGACTTGATGTAGTTACAGCTGCGGCGTTTCTTATGGCCCACCACAAACGACTTGTTACATCTGAAAACAAGCCGCTTCCTATCTAGAACCAGATTCTCCCCACACTTGCCACACGTGCTTTTCCCCCGCAATATGCCGTGTGTGATCAGTAAGTCGACCACCTCGTCGTCACTGAGCCGCACAATGTGGTCGAACATCCTTCACACACATGACTTGCTAGCGCCATGGAATACACCTGAAAAAGTAAGATAAACTACTAACACAAATGCACTGTACACAAAACAATCACACACAAAATTAAACCAATAATTGGCGGTAATAGGCTATTTTAGTCGATAACGCACAAATGTATCGTCCGTACACGGCACAAGGTAAACTGTGAATGCGTTAGCAGGGAGGTTTGTGTTGGACTAACGCTTCCGCCGTTCCCTTCTATTCACTAGCGACCAACTGGCTTTTGAATCAGTCGATTCCAATTGGTTAGCCTGAGTAGTGTGAAAATAGGGCCAATCGATAAAAGTGATTTACGACTTCGGTGAGCTGTCAAAGTTAAAGGGAAAAGAGGAGCTGAGTGACGTCAGCTTGTGACGTCAGCTGATGATGGGGACAGTGATGTCATGGGTTATGTAAATAGTCTATCCTGAGTAAATAGCTTAGCAAATAAATATAGGAGTCTCAATCAATATGTCAGTTGACCAATACTGTTTTATACTGTTTTTCTTGCAGTGGGATATCAATAAGGTGGTAGCAAAAAAAGAATACATCTCATCTGCATTAGTGTTTTTCCACTTCTTCAGTTTAGAGTGTTCAGATAAAACCCCTTTACAACACTCTAAGTAGTAACGATTGGTTTCTTCAGCAATGTGACTTACAAAATCGAAATCAAAAATTTCATGAAATATGTCAATTTCCCTCCATTCAGTACCATTTAGTTCATCAGTTACAAGCAACCCTGGTTTAGAATGACTAAAGTTAATCTGATTAGGATTGAAATTGTCTTTATGGTACCAAGAACAATTGGAACAAAGATCATTGATCGAAATGTTATTCAAACAATTTTGGCCAACTTCCATGGCAACATCCTCATTTGAACTATCATGTGTTACACTATTTGTACTTACATTGGACGACGCTGTAGTATTTGCAATGGTTTTACGTTCAATAGTAGATTCGTCTTCATCCGACTCTGATCCATGCCAGTCCATATCAGATTCAATAACCTCATTATTGTTGTCCTGGTTATCGTCATCACTTAGATTGTACAGCTCCCCCTGTATTTCTTCACTCCGAACAATATATTCATCCATTTTAGAGCACAGTGATAGAAAATAAAAACTAACTATAATAGGCCTAATTATATACAGAATGTACAATTTGCTTGAGAAGCTCACTTATAATAGGAACACAAACAACTGAAGAGTAATAAAAAAAAACTCTAAATAAAAACTATTTACTTAATGTACAATTAATGTTTAGGAATAAATGACTCATCTACAATAACCAAACAGCTCTAGCCAGATGAACACAATGTATTACAATGCGGGACAATATTCGCGCCAAAACATTTTTGCGCCAACAATACTCAGCTGAGTGTTGTTCTTACACAGCTGATTTGCATAAGCTAATTACAAAACAATCCACCAGGCGCTGTTTGTAATGTGTCTACTAAGTAACAATAACAAACATGTTGCCAGAAAGTGCCGCTAGAATGAGTAGCAATGCAGAATTGGTACGGAAATAAAATGGACGTCACAGGACGTCCTTCCTCTTCCGAGCCCAGACGTCCAAAGAGTCCGTACTCTATTGGGATCAAAATTGCATACTCCTCAACAGGTTAAAATGATATGCCACATGACCTATGTTGCTATTTGAAATTTTCGAGATTCGAACCTGTGAACCTCAGTTTCGGACACACCCTGAATTTTAAATGCGTAAAAAACAATTTTACGATGTTCGCCATATACGATTTATTGGGGTTACAGTTTATTGGGTCGCTTTATGTCCAATGGTTCAACCACAGGAGATTGCGGCCGGGTGCTCTGAAACACCCTGTATATGGGAAAATTTGGATGTTTTATAAAAATGAGTAGTGGATATTTAACCCTGGATCGAATATACACCGTCCAGTGATTAAATCTATAGAATATTTCTTTTGCTTCTTTATTGTAAATAGTAAACGAATCTTCATCTAGATAGGCTCTGCTCCGGCCTTAAGGTAAAAAGACCAATGCACCTTAAACTTTAGACCTATCAGACCGGTGCAGGAACCTGTTGTACAGTATTTTGTCAATTCTTTGACATCGCATATGCATATAAAATTGATGACTGGCCACATACGGAGTAATGTGCTCTTCAAAATAATTGTTAGGGCTGAAGCAAATTGTGTTGCCTGTCTCGTAACACAATTTGTATCTAGCCCTTTTCCGTTTGCTGCCACCAGGAACTCAATGCCGAAGAAGATGACACCTCCATCCTCTTCAAGTAGTGCGCCTGAACAGGTATGATCGCACGTTTTGTAATTAAGCGGGGACCGTTCAGGCACGGTGGCAATTTATGTATATTTTTGTGTACAAACTCTTTTCTGAAAGAGAGCGATCAATGTTATCTGTAATCAAAAAATCAACAATTATATTTAAATTATAAATTAAAAATATATATACAACATAGAATATTAATTGATTCGGGCCACAAGCCCGATCATTAGTATTTTAATGTAAAAATTTTAATGCCACCTTATCGTGACTATCAAGAAGAGAAAGAGCATAATATTTTTCATACAACTATTTTTTCTTGGTGTCATATCTAACACCAATGGTGTATTCTTCATTTGTGAGTATACATTGTAGGTTTTTGGATTGATCTTCTGAGTAAGGTATAGGTGGTCTACTTAAGGGGAGTTGAACGGCCCTATCTTTCCTATGTTAAATTTACAAAGTTCATGACCCATTTTCTCAGTAACTATTGAATATATCTCAATGAAATTTTTATGACATGTTAAGTACACTTTTAGCCATTTACTGATCCTGTTTCATATTTTTATCTCTAAAAATGTTGAAGTGAGTTTTTTTATACAAAAATATAAATATTTTCCAAAAGTTTTATATACACCAAACTAATTCTAATTAGAGAATTTTAATGATTGAGGATCCATGTAATGCCAAAAGTATGTTCTACAAGTAAAAAAATTTCATTCAGTCATCTTCACCGGTTTCTGAGAAAATGGGTCTTTTATGGAAAATAATCCTGACTTTCGGAAAACTAAAAATAAAGACACAATTGGTAAACAAAATCAAATATATGACATAATATGTTTTAAACTCACATCAGAACCCTCCAGGGGAGTAGTGTTCAGCATTATTTTCCTCTTCCATCAGGACTTTTCTTCTTTTTGACACCCTAGCCTCCTTTGTCATAGCTTCTGCAGCCGCGTCAGCTTTTCGTAAACGGTCTTCATCCAATTTCTTTAGAGCATAAGTGGTGTTTTTGCCAACATCTTTTACTCCCAACTCCTGCAATACTGTTAGTCTGCCTACATTTCCATCATTGAAAGTAATTGCAGCATCCCAAGCACCTATTTGGAGAGTATGTTTCCCAACAAAAACATTTTTTGGAAGACGCGACCTAACAACATTGTTGAAAGACTCATTTATGTTTTGGGTTTTGCCGTGGAGACATTTTTTTAAAAGGTCAGGTTGTGACAAATCCTTATAAATAGGCTTAATTGCTACCATCACAGCTTCAGGAATATACTTCTTGTGTTTGTACTCAGATGGATTTTTCCTATACTTACACCAAGTATCGGGAGGGCTAGGACATGACACAGGTTTTCATCTGTTGCCAGACAGTGAAAATAGGTTGCCCATACAGCTCTTAATTTTCTTACGCGGCTTCCAAGACGTTTTTGAACATGGCCTACACAATGAATTTTAGTTATTTCTATGTTTCCATATGGCCTACTTTCTTTTACACACTGATATGCTTTTGAATCACCATCCCCCAACATTTCAACATACCTTGCTCCACTCTTTTCTTCCGACCGCACAAAGATAGAAACTGCTGCAAAAGATTCCATCCCTCCACTCGCTCCTTCATAGTTCTTCACACGGTTAGGTTCATGAGAAGGCCTTTCACTTTCACATTTAATTTTAGTGCAGCCACTACAATACTTGGTCATAATTTCAAGATCAAGAACTTTACCTGTATCAAGGCTTGTCAAAGTAGCAATTCCGTTCTTTGACTTGAAGCCTCTTTTCTGCCAGCTGCCATCGTATGCCACTGATATATCTGAATTTCCCTCATTTTCTTCTATAGCTCTTTTAGTAGCATTAACCATGGATTCTTCTGCGACAACTTGCATGTTTTTTTCAGTTATTCTAGTGTATTTCATGCAAGCAGAACTTGGTGGTGGCAAATTCATCATAGCGCTTAGGGTTTTGCTAGCTTGTAAACCTTTGACAATACATCTCAATCCATAGAAAAACCTAATATTGGTCTCAAACACATTGTTTTTTTCAATGTTCTCAGATGTCCAAAATTGTTTATTCCTATTACACTCTGAGCAAATAATGGAAAGTTTACTTACCAGCCCATTTCTATCCATCAAACTTCTGGAATCAAACACAGTTACAGAACCACCACATTCTTTACATGCAACTTGGTCAAACATTTTTGCAATATTTCCATAGAAACTATTACATTTCTACTATTAGAAAAAGATTCAAAGTCCTGAATAGTTACTTCACTAGATTGCAGTTTCTTTCTTGAAGCACTTGGAGGTGTAGGCCTAGTTGAGGTTGTAGGTGTGTTTGCATTATCAACACTAGGCCTAGTTTTGAAATGTTGATTTCCTTTACAACTAAGTTTTTTTAAAATTCCCTTTGGTTTAGTCATCTTACAAATAAGTTATAAATACCAAAACTAAAACTATAAGAATAAATATCACTAATTTACTTATTATTATGACACTGTAAAGTGTAAACACTCAAAACAATATTCAAGAACTATAACATTTGAGTAAACAAACACAGACAAACTAACATCAGCAGACAGACTATTTGATAGTCTGTAATATCAAACAGTACTGGAGAACACTCCACTGCCAACTATATTATAGTCAGTGATGCATTAGTTGCACTATATGAAAGGGACAAATGAATCAGCTGAGGATGGTAAAATTAGGCGTGCACTAACATTTTCAAAAATTCATAGAAAAATAACGGATTAATATTTTCCCATGATAGTGGTATATTTACGTTTATAAAGCTTAAAATATTTAAATAAAAATATAAAAAGAATTGTCATATTTTTTAATATTTTGCCGTTCAACTCCCCAATGCATCTAAAGAATCAACAGGATCAACAGGAAGTAACAAGTAACCAGTGACAAGCCCAGTTTAAAATAGCTTTTATTAAGTGATAAAGTGATTATTTTATCCAAAAATTATGTGAAAAGTTGTTTTTGTTCAGTGCTCTATTGAATGAGAGTATATACATTCCAAAATTAGTAGTGTTTACTGTAAATTATTTATAAAGTCAAATAAAAGGTAAATTATAACCTAAGATTTAGCAGTCTGGAAACATGTAATAAAAGCTAATAGTAAAGATCAGAAAATTTAAATTTAAATTACTACTTGAAGTTACAGTGCCTACCTGGAATCTGTGATTTTCAATAAACTTTGAGTAATTAAAATAACATTACTGATCACATAGTAACTCAATACTTAACCCTATACATGGCAGCTTAAAATCTCTATAGTGGCAGGCCAGTTTTTGTTGTTTTGAGCCGTATACTTCAAAATTCTGTAAAAAATACTGTTTTGCACTAAAATGTATCATGTTTTATATTGTTTTGTTCAGAAATAACTACATAGTATGTTTGTTATCTTTACAATGTTATATATTCACATCAAAAATGTTTATTACCAGTAAAATATAGAAGTTTGTACATTTTGAGTTATAAAATTGAAAAGTAACCATAATTATAAAGTATACTACAATTTTTACTGGAATAATCAAAATATACAAAATGTATGAAAAAAGGTTCTCTTCAAGATATAGTAAAATTTTGTTTCAAAATTTTTGTATTTTGTTTTATTTTTATACATATTTGAAAAAGTGTAAATTTATGAAATTATAGGTATATACAAATAAATACGCAGAAAAATAAGTAAACTTAGATTTATTTCATAAAACCTATTTTAATGAGTACAATATAAAATAACCTTTCAAAAAATATATTTTTTTTGTTTTATTGGACATTAGTTTTTTTGTTTTTTTTACAAATAGTTGAAATTGTGAAATTTTAGAAAAATGTTTTTGCAAATAAACTAGCACAATCATGTCTACAGGATCTCAAATCAAAGTATCTGATTACATAAACATGAAATAACATATAAATAAACATAAATTAAAAAATAAAACACTTATCTATAACTATATATACAATTATTTGAATTTACCTGGCGCGCCAAGTGAATCATACGTCCCGTTCGACAGGTACAATAAACAAGGTCAAGCTATAAATAGCCTCCCAAATATGTATTCTTTGTTGACAATTTCATAACGCGTCGAATGGTATAAAAATCGATCATATAAACCATACAGTTACTTAGCAACAGGTCGAAAACAATTCGATACCTACAGGTATCGTTTGCCATTACAGAAAACAAGAAAACATCACTTCAAATAAAAATCGAATAATAAGAAATCGACATTTTAGAATGAATACAAACAGTTGGTCGTGTTGCCTAGGAAATTTCTGATTCAGGGATGTAGCTCTCATCTTTCCCACATAAACATTACCTGGTAAAAAGTGGAGGGAAAAACGTGTGTTCTTTTGTGTATACGCTCGGACGTGGGGATATTTGTGGAGTGCAGATTTTGTAATTAGTCTTTTATAATTGTTTGCAAATGTATTTTTAAGAGTATCTTTATCAAATTACAGTATTTTACTCTTGAGAATATTCCGAGTGTAATGATATATAATATGACAGGATTTCATGGTTATTTGTATGAAAAACTAGCCGCTAAAAATAGGCTTGTAAATTCGATACCTCAGGTATCGTTTGCCACTAGGGAATCACTTTAAAACGATACCTCAGGTATTCTTTGCCACATCAATGGTTAACATGATGTCAATGAACTTTTAAGCTCAAGGAAAATTATTAAAAGTATTAAAACTGACACATACAATTTTTAATTTGCTTTAACATTTAGAAACAAGAGGTGAACTGTCACTTGTATTATCTCTCCAGCCAGACTGATATGTGCTGTCAGGCAGTGAAACAGGCTTAGTGACCTTCACCTTGTTGTTATCAGCAAGCACATGTAGCTTGACTGGCTAGGTAATATTTGACTCTTATCTGAACTGAAGTCCCATATTACATTTTATTCTATATTGAATAAGATAATATGACCATAAAAACCAATAATGAGAATAATGGTTTTAAAATAAATGACCTGGTATTTGCTAAAGTCAGGGGCTATCCCTTCTGGCCGGCAAGAATAACGGGAATTAATCTTAAGAGCACTGTTAAGTTTGAAGTTACTTTCTACTCAACAAATGAAACAGCCACAATAAATAAAGCTGACGTTTGTCATTATAATGAAAACAAACTAAAACACTCACTTGATTCTGTATCAAATAAACACAAAGAAAGTTATAAAAAAGCCCTTACTGAAATAGAAAAGGCATGGGACAAATTTAATAGATTAAATATACAAACTACACCCCCTATACAAAAAACCCCAATAAATATTTATAAAAATTTAGTGAAAAACAAAAAGGCCCTAACTTTAAGTGTGCCATTACCTCATCAAAAGTCACTAGGTAAAATTTTAAATTCTCAATCAGTTCAAACAGAAATGTTGGTGGATCTAAATGATAATGAAAAAAATTGTGATAACCAACTGAGCTTAATCAATAAAAAGTCTCTCATGAGTTTATCACTATTAAAAAATGAATGGGTCACAGATGACACTATCCTGTTGTACTACGACAGACTTGCATCCTCTATTTTGCACTCAGATGATAATGTATTGCTTATGAATGCAATAATAACACAAGTAATTAAATGTGGTCAAAATATAGATGATATTATTGCCCCCCTAGAGTTATCAAGGAAGACACACATATTTTTCCCAATCAATGATGCACAATTTCAAATAAATGAAAATGATCTGTCAGACACACAAAACCTGTATAAAAAAGAAGGCTCTCACTGGAGCCTTCTGCTGTTTGTTAGAAGCAAAAAACAGTTTTTTTTATTTTGACTCATATGGAACTTTTAATTTTGTTCATGCTCAACAGGTAGCCAAGAGAGTAAGTAGATTTTTGAAAATAAATGTGGAGATTCCTTTTCAAGTTGTAACTGCTCCACAGCAGTCTAACTCTGTTGATTGCGGTGTTTTCCTGACTATCTTTACTGATGTACTCATGCAAATGATACAGAATGGTACACTAGATGTGTTACAAGTCGAGGGCAGTGTATTACCTTGCACAGTGAAGCAGGCTAATGTTGTTACAAAGAGAGCTCAGTTGGCATCTTTATGGCACAACTTTCAACATTTAAAATCTGAAGTAATCTCTGATATGATGTTCCAATTTTCTGATTCCACTTCTGATCAACTACATCTAAATCATAATAAATATAATGTAAACTGTTTATCAGTTCATCATGATCAAAAAAATACAGCCACCAGTGGAAGGTGGGAGATTCCTAATAAAGGTAAGGGAAAGAGATTTATGGAAGGAACAATTTTCAAAATAGAATTGAGAATGTGGAGATTCCTTTTCAAGTTGTAACTGCTCCACAGCAGTCTAACTCTGTTGATTGCGGTGTTTTCCTGACTATCTTTACTGATGTACTCATGCAAATGATACAGAATGGTACACTAGATGTGTTACAAGTCGAGGGCAGTGTATTACCTTGCACAGTGAAGCAGGCTAATGTTGTTACAAAGAGAGCTCAGTTGGCATCTTTATGGCACAACTTTCAACATTTAAAATCTGAAGTAATCTCTGATATGATGTTCCAATTTTCTGATTCCACTTCTGATCAACTACATCTAAATCATAATAAATATAATGTAAACTGTTTATCAGTTCATCATGATCAAAAAAATACAGCCACCAGTGGAAGGTGGGAGATTCCTAATAAAGGTAAGGGAAAGAGATTTATGGAAGGAACAATTTTCAAAATAGAATTGAGAAATAGTTTTACATGCTTCCAACAACAATTCAGGAAGACGAAATCAGTGAAGAAAACAGAACAATAAAAAGCAAAACTAATTTGAAATTGAAAAAAAAAAAACTAAACTATAATAAGACAGAGAGCCTACATAAAGAACCCGTGAAGGTTGAAATGTATGCTGATAGTCAAGGGAAGGGTGTTTCGGAGATTATTGGTGCATGCAGTGGAGGGTATGTGCATATGGATGCTCTGGTTAAGTCTAGTGCAGATGTTGCTTATGTTTACAATCAGGCAACAAAGTCACAACTCCGACCTCTCATCTTGATGGCTGGAACCAATGACATGTCAAAAAAATCCCCTCAAGGCCTATACAATGAAATGGAAGGAAAACTTAAATCCTTAAGCAGTTTGAGGCCTGTATGTATAACAACTATTCCCCCTCGGTTTGATCTGCAGCCGAATGATGACACTCATCATCAGATAGCATTGACAAACAATTACATCAGGGAGCTTGTCTCGAGAATGAGTAATGTTAGCCTAATTGATCTGGACTATTTCCAAAGGTATCACTTTTCCAAACACGGAATGCACTTAAACTATAAAGGGAAAAAGAAACTAGCTTACAGGATCATAGACTTTGTGAGAGAAATAACTTGTCAAAAACAACCAAGCATAGTAACAAACTCTAGAAATCATAGAGATTTATCACCCAACTCTAACAACTCTATTAAAAGTACAGTCAATATAATAAATTTACATATGGCAAAAGTGATTAAATACCATAGAAACAATGCTAGTGTAGGATTTGCACACAGCATTTCTAGCGACTTTCAAGATTCTCGCCACATGACAGCTGGAGTCGCTGTGGTCTTCAAAAATGAATTCGGAAAACCCATCACTGCACAACGTCTCACCAGCCATCTGGCTTTACAGAACACAGAAAATGGGGCTGCAGTATACAGTTTAATCACCAAGGAAAAATATTTTGGCAAGCCAACCATATCAGACTATAATGCCGCGTTCAATGACTTAACTGAAGACTTTAAAATCAGGGGCCTCAAACATCGCATTTGTTCTCCTATTGGATGTGTTAGGGATAAAGTGGACTTGACTCATTGTAAAAAACATTTTGAAGTTTCAACGTTGCACCAATGCCACAGTCACTATTGTATCATATTTTCAAAAGTCCATCCGAAGCCTACGTAATGGATTATCACACAGAGAATTTATAAACAGAATAAAGAATCTAATAAATGACGAAACAGAAAAATCAACTCCAACAGCATACTGTGAGTCATCACTGTCCATGCATCTTGATGAGACTGTTAACATATCTTCAACCTCTCACGAGACTTCGACAGTAGAGGTTTCCCCATTACCTGAGATATCTGCTGGTTGTGAGAGTGTTGTAATAGTGCCGGGTGACCTCACATACTGTGAGGCCCTAAAGCAGAGCAATTGTGGTAAAAATAGAAGTGAAATTCTTCATGTGAATAATTTAGATAGTGATGAAAGAAATCGTACCGTCAATGACTCTCTAAGTATAAGTAATGGTTTAATTAACTCAATGGAAGTCAATGATTTTTTAGAGCAAAAGTAAAGCCAACCTCACAATGTAAGCTCCCCACACACAACAGTAGTTTAAACTGTAGCGGCGTAACCGTGTTTCATCAAAATATAAGGGGGCTTGAGTCATCAGTTGAGTCCTTAGAAATTACTCTAGTTGAATTAAATCCTGAAATCGTAGTACTCTCAGAACACAAAATGGTTCAACCAACATTAGAACGGATAAATATTTTAGACTACACGTTAATTTCCAGTTTTGCCAGACAAACTTCCCGAGGAGGTGGGGTCATTATTTTAGTTAAGCCGCACTTGAGTTTTAAAAAGATCAGTCTAAAAGAAATTGAGCAACTAAACAGTGAAACTGTTTTTGAATGTTGCACTGTTGAATTTAAGAATATTCTTCTACTTAAAAATTCAAATTTATTAATAGCTGGGCTTTATAGAAATCCAATTAGATCAAATGACGCAGCATCGACTGATAGACTAAGTGAAATGTCAGAAATTTTGACAAGAAAATTTGATAATATTGTGGTCATTGGCGATATAAATATTGACTTGACAGAACACAGCAGGAGGGCTAGAAACCTCAATAATGTTCTGGTAGCCAATCGCATGACATTTTTGGTAGATTTCCCAACCAGAATTACAGAAACATCAGAAAGTTGTATAGATAATATTTTTACAAATATTGATAAAAATCTGCTTAGTGTAACAGGAATAAATACTCAACTGTCTGATCATGATGCCCAATTACTAGTCTTAAAATCTTTAGATAAAGAAACAAAAAATAGAAAGTCCACAGTGATATCAGAATTTTCTAGAAAATTCTCTGAAACAAACATGTCCAAATTTTTTAAAGCATTACAATCAGAGTCATGGCATAATGTATATATGGCAGAACCTTATTGTAAATATGATGTTTTTTATGATGCATTTATGTTTTATTTTAATTTATTCTTTCCTAGAAAATTAAACAGAAGTTTTAAAAATAAAAATCCATGGATCACTAAAGACCTTAAATCAGATAAAGTAGAAATTATTGAACTGAGTAAGGTAGCTAGAGAAACTCAAAATAACTCCCTGTTTTTAAAGGTGAAACAAATGAATAAATCATTTAGAAAAAAAATGTATGAGCAGAAAAAGCGACATTTTTCAAAAACTCTTAATTTATCTTCAAATGTTAACAAAACCACATGGAAAATAATTAACAATGAGGTAGGGAAAAATACTTCAAGTGAAAAAAACATTACTGTAAACATTCAGGGTAGATCTGTTCATGATCCTACTATTGTGTGTGAGAGTTTTAATAATTATATCCTAAATTATGTTGAAAGCAACATTATATCTAAACTAGATAGGAATAAGACTATGACTAATGAAATCAATCAAGTCAGTACTACCAACCTATGTATGAATGATAATTATAATGTTTTTAAGTGTAAGCCAATAGATGAGAAGGAAGTATAAAAAATAATTGATAGTTTAAGGAATAAAAAAAGTTCAGGATTTGATGAAGTACCGATAAGCTTGATAAAAAGTTATAAATTTCAGTTGGTAAAACCAATTTCTCATTTGATCAATTCATCCTTCATTTCAGGCTTGTTTCCAAGCAAACTCAAAATTGCCAAAGTAATACCGTTTTTTTAAAAAAGGAGGAAAGACTGATATTCAAAATTATAGACCAATATCCATGCTTCCCACTATCTCTAAAATTTTTGAAAGAGCCTTTTGTGAGCAACTAGTCAATAGTCAAGCAGACAATATTTGCTAGGAATTTGAGGAATAAAATAGGCTTTTTGTGCCTATAATCATATATATATATATAATATGAACTTCGTATCAAAAACAAAAATACATTATGTTATATTTAAAAAAATGTAGACTACTTAAAGATAAATAAGTATTACTTGTTTACTTTTACTGTTTAGATTTCTCTTAATATTACCATGTCAACATTAACACTGGCACTAATTTAAATTGATTATTCCACTTAAGTCATTTTTAAAAGAAAAAGCAACACGATGAGTTTGGGGTGGCGCTAATATTTGAACGATATCACTGCAATTGACTGTTGCAATATCTTCTACTGGAGGAAAGACGAATTTTCCTCCTCCTGTTTTTCTGCAAAACTTGACATCTGCGTCGCCATCACCGTACACTTTGCAAACTTGGCCAACGTAATGTTTGAAATTCTTCTTGGTTAATCTTATTAGCACAAAATCATCTTGAGCTATTTCTTTAGGTGAATCCGGTGAATCTTCAATTTCACTCTCAGAGTATACTTCGCAGTACCTTATTCTTTGAGGAGTTTTATTTGGATCTTAAGTTTAAGTTAAGGAAGGTTTTTAATTGAACAACATTATTAATTGTACGCTTATTAAGAGGTTTTCGTAACTTAAACTATCTTTTAAACCAGTTTGTCTGTAAACCCTTTATGGATTTAGATAGTCACAAAATATACTACAAAATATGATATAAATTATATGTAATTGTGCATGAACGTAGATCATTTCTATCATAGTTTTTAGTATATTTTGTGACTTTGTGAAGTCTGTATGAACTTGTAAACGATTACCAAAACACATCAAGGCATAAACATGAAAATACATTAAAAAACACCATGAAAGAGTTATGTTTAAAGATTACTAAAAAAAGATAAGAAAATATTCTTAAGATTTAATATTCAAGCCTAAGCCAAAAAGGATACACGTGTCATGATTTGGTTGTGACGATGTTGACTGCTCTGGTTCTTCAATCGTTGTTTTTAACATACTGTGTTCACTTGTTTCGATTTCATGAGAGCAATTCTTCATACTCCTACAATCTTCAAGATAACAAGATAAATATCTGCAGTTTAGTGTAACTTTTTTCTCAGAGATCCATGTAGCTTGATGAATTTTCATAGTTTCTGGAATAGCAATGATTTTGCTTAAGACTGAACTCAAAATGGCATCGGTTACTTTGATGCTGTTTTCCTCTATTTTTAAGACTAATACTTTCAAGTCTTTCACACAGTTCAGGAATTCGTCGATGTTTGAGACATCTTTTCCTGCTAAAACTGCTGCGTCCGCTGTTCTCTTAATAACTCACCCTACACCATCAGCTACACTTTTTCCATGGCCACTTTCACTGAAATTGTAAGATGCAGCTTGAAAGCCAAAGGACTCCATAAAATAACAAAATAGGTAAAGATTACTTTTGTTTCGGTATTGTTTTGTTGGTCCGTCACTCATAATGTGAACTTTAGCAATACTATTATGTTCCTCCTTTATTTTCGTAAGAATCGGCTGAAGATGAGCCCATATGGCCGAAGCATCATGACGGTTAGTGGAACTTATCGTGCAAAAGGTTGTGACACTTACATTTTTCTCACCATCAATCTTTTTGTTCAGGAAATAAGCCCCAGTATGAAGAACAAGCTGTTCATTCGAAGCTCCGAAATGTCTGCTTTGAATTTCTCCAGCATATTTCAGCTGATAATTTTTGGAAAAATCTATGATTATAAAGACCTCATAGTCACACAAGGAGGTTCGCAGTTTCTTGGAAAAACTCGACTGGTGATATACCCTGTACATGTGTTGCATAAAAAAATTCAGCTTTGATAAGAACCTTTCTTTTAAATCATTCAGCGTACACATTTTTTTCACCATCCTTGTTACATTAACCTGCACTTTCTTGCCATTTTTTATCCGGTCTTCCTTTACATTCTCCCATTCGTAATAGTGTACTTTGGAATTTAATGAGACTGTACAGTTAGAATTGAATGTGACATTCTTAAATTTTTATCTTCCACATTCTCTGTACATGCACTTTTTATCTTCCATTTCACAAGTGATTGAATCAATTAACTCTCGAATATTCTTATGTTGTACAAGGGAATATTGTTTACATTTTTGGAACAAGAACCAAACGTTTGTGTGATACTTGCACATACAAGTGTCTCTCTTGTTAGGAGGCCTGTGGATAGCCCAAAATGGTTTGAGTCTGCAAAAGAGAGCATAAGAAATTTTTACATTTGTTGAGATAAATTTTTTATGAAGGAAAATCAAACTTTCAGATAAATATTGTTTTTGCATTTTAATCTTGTTTTTTGTTATTGTGTCTTTACGACCAGGAGTGCTATATGAATTTTCATCGTCTATCAAAAATTCTCTAACTTTTCTTCCAAGCAGTTGAGTTTTTGCTTTTCGTTTATTATATTTCTTAACATTTACATGGGGTTTTGTATTTTTGTTTAGATTTTTTGTGTGTTACCCGGTGGTGCCTCATTTTCCATTTATTAGTCTTTCTTATTTGTTTTTCTAGTTTTTCCTGCAGCTACTTTATTTGAATCAGTCATTTGGAAAAGGCCATATGTCCACAAACGTAAACTTTTCAGGAGAAGAAAAAAACTAAATAACACATTACTTTATATATAAACAAATATATTTTTGTGTCAAACTTATAATTTGTACTTTAGTTAAACCAGAATAACAGTTTTTTGGGTCATTTTATTTTTATTTATTTTTGTATGCCTAAAAAAATTAATGGATATATGGCCTTTTCAAAAGAAATAAGATGTCACTACTTGATGTCATTAATTTTTCAAGAGACTTGCAGTTTTCCCCTGAAGGAGGGAAAAAATAAACTTAAGCCATGATTTCTGTAATCAAAACATTTATTTTACAAAATTGTTAGAGTACAAAATAATACATGGTAGGCCTAACTGTAGGCCGGTCAAAAAAAGACAAAGATGGTAAACACATGTTAAAATGCTTCATCAGCGACGTCTTCTTTGTTGGTCGTGGGCCAGTTGAATATCTTTTCATAAAATGATTTTTTTCCCACAGGTATAAGTAGACAAAAGGGGACAGAGCGAGACCCACTTTTCTGGCCTCTGATTGGTCGAGAGTGGTCACGTGACTTGTCCAAGATGGCGGCGCAGTGGTACCAACCTCCCCCCTCCCTCCCAAAAATTTCCCTCAAATTCCTAAATTTCCCTCCAAATTCCCACATCATACTATATAAAATTCGCTGTTAACCTAACTTTTTCCGTGTTATACTATATAAAATGCAAAAAAGATGGCGGTCTTTACACTATATAAAATGCTTTTGGGTATTCCTCTGTGGCTACCTTCGTACACGTCGTCTGCTGGTCGAGCACGCATGCGCGGGGACTTGTGCTCGGCGGACAAGCGCGTTACGTCACCACTCATACAGCGGCTGCGAAACTCGGGTATAGGACTCCAGGACTGGTTTTCCCTGCGTGGGAACTACCAACAGCTGTGCGCGGGATGACGTAATCGAAGTTTCAAGTCTGGACAGGCGCCTGATCCAAATGCTACGTTCTGATTGGTTACCCCCTCCCCTCCCCTCCCCTCCCCCTTCTCTCCCTACTTCACTGAACAACACAAGT
>JAQJVL010008110.1:0-21009 GCA_035578905.1 Stictocephala bisonia
CTCTGCGAGTGAGGTTTAGGTGGCGGGTCAATATCACTCTGCGTGTGAGGTTTAGTGGGTGGGTCAATATAACCATAAGTTTTTTGGTATTCTATTATTATGTCAACATAACATTAGTGAGAAATATGCAAGTTATTTTCCTGCAACAGTTTTATTTCCTGTTTATATTTTATTTTGTATCCTCTATACTCTATATTGACGCAGGAAGTTATTCATCCACTGCAAATGCACATTCCAAAACAAATATAACACTACTTAGGTACACCGGAAGTAAACAAGTCCTTATGAATAATGTGACTGCATAGAGCCTGCATTTTATGATCTTAATATCGGGCAATCATTTTGCATCATTGATTCCTGTCTTGACGTTTCAGTTAACGTTCCGTATCTGATAAATATTTCCAATGTATATCGATAAAAACATTTCCTTGAGTGGATATTATTGTATTTATATAACTAAAAACTGTTATATCTTATATAACTCCTATTCACTGAGTTACAAATCACATACTTAACTCATATTATTTCTTATCTCAAATAGTCACAAATCGATAAAATTTGTAATACAATAAGAGAACCAAAATTTAAAATGATATTACAATTAAATATTGCACGTTATAGATTACTTAGTTTATTGTTTACAAAAGTGTTAGTACAATTTATATTAATAAGGTTTTCTAGTTGTTTGTTTATTTAAATATGTGTAAGTAGATAAAAACTGCTGGTTTTAGACTCACTTTGACCTTTGGACCCAAGATGGCGGCGGTCACGTGACCGGATCCAAGATGGCGGCGCCCATTTCCCGCCAAATTTTCTAACCTCACTTTTCCTAACCTCAAATTTCCCGCCAAATTTCCCTCAAATTTCCCGAATTTCCCCCAAAATTCCCGAATTTCCCCCAAATTCCCGAATTTCCCTCAAATTCCCAAATTTCCCTCCAAATTCCCACATCATACTATATGAAATTCACTGTTAACCTTGTTATACTATATAAAATGCACTTTTTTGTCCAATATGGCGTCTTTTTCCATGTTAGACTATATAAAATGCGCTTTTTTGTCCAATATGGCGTCTTTTTCCATGTTATACTGTATAAAATGCGCTTTTTTGTCCAATATGGCGTCTTTTTCCATGTTATACTATATAAAATTCACTTTTTTTGTCCAATATGGCATCTTTTTCCATGTTATACTATATAAAATGCACTTTTTTTGTCCAATATGGCATCTTTTTCCATGTTATACTATATAAAATGCACTTTTTTTGTCCAATATGGCATCTTTTTCCATGTTATACTATATAAAATGCACTTTTTTTGTCCAGTATGGCATCTTTTTCCATGTTATACTATATAAAATTCACTTTTTTGTCCAATATGGCATCTTTTTCCATGTTATACTATATAAAATGCACTTTTTTTGTCCAATATGGCATCTTTTTCCATGTTATACTATATAAAATGCACTTTTTTTTGTCCAATATGGCGTCTTTTTCCATGTTAGACTATATAAAATGCACTTTTTTGTCCAATATGGCGTCTTTTTCCATGTTAGACTATATAAAATGCGCTTTTTTTTGTCCAATATGGCGTCTTTTTCCATGTTATACTGTATAAAATGAACTTTTTTTGTCCAATATGGCGTCTTTTTCCATGTTATACTATATAAAATTCACTTTTTTTGTCCAATATGGCATCTTTTTCCATGTTATACTATATAAAATGCACTTTTTTTTGTCCAATATGGCATCTTTTTCCATGTTATACTATATAAAATGCACTTTTTTTGTCCAATATGGCATCTTTTTCCATGTTATACTATATAAAATGCACTTTTTTTGTCCAATATGGCATCTTTTTCCATGTTATACTATATAAAATGCACTTTTTTGTCCAATATGGCATCTTTTTCCATGTTATACTATATAAAATGCACTTTTTTTGTCCAATATGGCATCTTTTTCCATGTTATACTATATAAAATGCACCTTTTTTTGTCCAATATGGCGTCTTTTTCCATGTTAGACTATATAAAATGAACTTTTTTGTCCAATATGACGTCTTTCCCTCTTCAAAATTCCCTCCCAAAATTCCTCATCCAATATGACGACCTTTCCCTTCGGGTACTTCCAGCGACCGTCGACTACCTTCGTACACGTCGTCTGCTGGTCGGGCGCGCATGCGCCCCTTGTTACTCTACTCTATGTGCTCGATCCGGTCGTAGCACACCTGGTGGCAAAACTTAGCACATCCTTTCGGAAACATGGCGCCTTCGGAAGGGAAGTCCCAGGTGGGAAAATTCCCTCCCTCAAATTCCCTCGGTATACTATACAAAATGCACTCTTCCCATCTCATACTATATAAAATGCTAAAGATGGCGGCCATTTACATATGTACTATATAAAATGCTTTCGTGTACTTCCGGCGACCGTCGGCTACCTTCGTACACGTCGTCTGCTGGTCTGGCGCACACCCAAATGCCACGCTCTGATTGGTTACCTCCCTACTTTACAAGTAATCTTTCTCACACGTACTGTTAGACTACTTATTTAATTTAATTTTTCTCAACTTTTTAATAAATACACTGTTAATATACGCTCTTACCTTCGGACACTCATCCATGGCTTCCTACACTGTTACCTATACTTATCTATCGAATCACAGATCATCCTCAAGCCCCTACTTAACACTCTAGGCAACCCGCAATACACGTTTTAATTAAAAATCAAGGGACAGCTATTATTTATATTAATTATTTACTTCTTTTTTTATTTTTATTTAATTGTTACATACGAGGCCAACTGGTGTACGGTGACCGGGCTTTATCGCTGTTATCACATCACTTGACCTCAAAGGTCAACCCGTGGCTGTTATCAATCCCACAAGCATTGTTTTACATCCCGTATGAACGATGTACGAGTCTTTGTTACTAACTAGATGAACGAGCGTAGTCTTTGTTACTAACTAAGGCTGCTGGACCCTTTGATATATGATCTATTAACAACACAAAAGTCAGGGAAACTATGACATGGAACCCAAACCCCTTAAAATTTAGTTAAAATGTCCATAAATAGGGTTATTTGTGTACAAAATATGTTATAATTCCCTAAAAGCAATAAAATGCAGTGTCATAACAACGATATTTGTCCTAAACATTAAAAATTCCTTTAAAATACTCTTATAGAAACCTTTAAAAACTTAGTTTGAGCTCAAAACAACGTACAAAACTGATGTAACACTTGTAAATTAATTGTTTAACCTACATAGCTATTTAGTTGACTCCAAACAGTTGGCAAAGTGTAAGTAGCCAATAGGAATAAATTCTCTATAATGTTCACATTTTAAGCTTGATTTTAACAAAACCTGATGCTATTGATTCTTTGCACATTAAACAAATAAACGAATAGTTAGTTGAAATGTGTCTATTGTAGAAACTTTGGTATTAACAGTAAGAAAGTTTGGTTTCTTTTGACTATAATATACTCGATCAGAAAATGTATATACACCACTCCCAAAGACCGAAACACATGGAGAACCTAGAACACACAACATTCTTGATAGATCACCTTCCTATTCATCACATAAGACCCTTGATTATCCATCACCTATCCCTAAGACATCTGACTAACCAACTACCCACCCAATATTCTAGACTAAACACACTCTACATACAAGACCTTTGATTGACCATCTACCCACCTAATATACTAGACTAACCACACTCTACACATAGTCCTCTTGACAGACCACGCACCCCTCTCGACACATAATACATTTGACCACCTACCCACCTAATATACTAGACTAACCACACTCTACATACAAGACTTTTGATTGACCATCTACCCACTCAACACACACAGACCCTCGATAGGCCACCCACCTCCCCAACACATAAGACATCTGACTGACCATCTACCCACCTAATATACTAGACTAACCACACCTTACATACAAGACCTTTGATTGACCACCTACCTACCCAACACACACAGTACCCTCGATAGGCCACACACCTTCCCAACACATAACACATCCGACTGACCATCTACCCACCTAATATACTAGACTAACCACACCTTAAATACAAGACCTTTGATTGACCACCTACCTACCCAACACACACAGTACCCTCGATAGGCCACCCACCTTCCCAACACATAAGACATCTGACTGACCACCTACCTACTTAATATACTAGACTAACCACACTCTACATACAAGACTTTTGATTGACCACTCACCTACTAAACACACAGACGTTTGATTAAACACCCACATACTCAACACAGAGTCATGTTGATAGACCAACCCACCTTCCCCAAACATAAAACCTTTGATAGACCAACCACACACTCTACAGACATAACTTAAAATACCATCACACTACCAAAAAGGCAGTCTCTTTATAGACCCCCATCTACTCAATACATGAGACACTTGGTTAACCACTCGCCTACCCAACACATAGTCCTCTTGATAGACCACTCACCCCTCCCGACACATAATACATTTGACAGACCACTTACTTAACATACAAGACTGACCATACACTCTACATCGAAGACGTTTGATTATCCACTCACCTACTCAATACACACAAAACACTTGTTTGATCACAACAATTTAACAAACACAACTGTCGATTGACACTCCACATTCCCAAAGCATCATACTACAATGAAAATAGTCCTATTGACATACCCCTACCTACCAAACATACGTACCACACAACATAAAATCATGACAACAGTCCACCCACCTACTCAACACACAACACCTCTGATAGATAATCCACCTAAACATTACATAAAACCTTTGATTGACACCCAACATTCATGGATGACCTACCTACCAAACGTACGAATTGACCACATTACCAAAGCATATGAAGGACCACCTACCAAACATACGTACCACACACCATAAAATCATGACTTAACAGTCCACCCACCTACTCAACACACAACACCTCTGATAGATAATCCACCTAAACATTACATAAAACCTTACATTGACACCCAACATTCATGGATAACCTACCTACCAAACATACGAATTGACCACATTACCAAAGCATATGAAGGACCAATCACAAACATACGTACCACACACCATAAAATCATGACTTAACAGTCCACCCACCTACTCAACACACAACACCTCTGATAGATAATCCACCTAAACATTACATAAAACCTTTGATTGACACCCAACATTCATGGATGACCTACCTACCAAACATACGAATTGACCACATTACCAAAGCATATGAAGGACCACCTACCATACATACGTACCACACACCATAAAATCATGACTTAACAGTCCACCCACCTACTCAACACACAACACCTCTGATAGATAATCCACCTAACCACTACATAAAACCTTTGATTGACACTCAACATTCATGGATGACCTACCTACCAAACATACGAATTGACCACATTTCCAAAGCATATGAAGGACCACCTACCATACATACGTACCACACACCATAAAATCATGACTTAACAGTCCACCCGCCTACTCAACACACAACACCTCTGATAGATAATCCACCTAACCACTACATAAAACCTTTGATTGACACTCAACATTCATGGATGACCTACCTACCAAACATACGAATTGACCACATTCTCAAAGCATAAGAAGGACCACCTACCATACATACATACCACACACCATAAAATCATGACTTAACAGTCCCCCCGCCTACCTCTGCACACACAATTCCTTAGGACACACCCTACACCCTTCACTCATCCTACAGACAAAACTCCTAGAGAACTACCCATCCACCATAAAAACACTATTGCTTCATATAATCATGTTTTAAAATAACATTATTACACTGTAAGATAGGTTTAATATAGCTAAAGACCTAAAGTGTTACCTAAAATTCTGTTTTATATGAGAGCCGTTGGTGGAAAACATCCAAACTAAACATAAAAAATAAGAATCAGCTAGTAGTTTCATAGAAATTCTGCTATACAACTAAAAAATATGAGAAAAAGTTAGGTTTAAAAACAATGAACATAGAAAAATTTAGGTTTAAAAACAATGAACATAGACAAAGTTAGGTTAAAAAAAACGAACATAGAAAAAGTTAGGTTAAAAAAATTAACATAGTAAGGGTTAGGTTAAAAAAATTAACACAGAAAAAGTTAGGTTTAAAAAAATGAACACAGAAAAAGTTAGGTTAACAAACATCAGAAAAGTAAGTCTAGCAATCAACCGAAAGGTTGATTGCTATCCTTACTTTTCCGAAAAGTTGTTAAAATTAACAAAAGTCAAAAATGTCCCATTTTTTGAGTTTGGTAATTTTAACTGAACTTTTCTGATGTTTGTTAACCTAACTTTTTCTGTGTTCATTTTTTTTAAACCTAACTTTTTCTGTGTTAATTTTTTTAACCTAACCCTTACTATGTTAATTTTTTTAACCTAACTTTTTCTGTTCGTTTTTTTTTTTTTAACCTAACTTTGTCTATGTTCATTGTTTTTAAACCTAAATTTTTCTATGTTCATTGTTTTTAAACCTAACTTTTTCTCATATTTTTTAGTTGTATAGCAGAATTTCTATGAAACTACTAGCTGATTCTTATTTTTTATGTTTAGTTTGGATGTTTTCCACCAACGGCTCTCATATAAAACAGAATTTTAGGTAACACTTTAGGTCTTTAGCTATATTAAACCTATCTTACAGTGTAATAATGTTATTTTAAAACATGATTATATGAAGCAATAATGTTTTTATGGTGGATGGGTAGTTCTCTAGGAGTTTTGTCTGTAGGATGAGTGACGGGTGTAGGGTGTGTCCTAAGGAATTGTGTGTGCAGAGGTAGGCGGGGGGACTGTTAAGTCATGATTTTATGGTGTGTGGTATGTATGTATGGTAGGTGGTCCTTCTTATGCTTTGAGAATGTGGTCAATTCGTATGTTTGGTAGGTAGGTCATCCATGAATGTTGAGTGTCAATCAAAGGTTTTATGTAGTGGTTAGGTGGATTATCTATCAGAGGTGTTGTGTGTTGAGGTGGCGGGTGGACTGTTAAGTCATGATTTTATGGTGTGTGGTACGTATGTATGGTAGGTGGTCCTTCATATGCTTTGGTAATGTGGTCAATTCGTATGTTTGGTAGGTAGGTCATCCATGAATGTTGAGTATCAATCAAAGGTTTTATGTAGTGGTTAGGTGGATTATCTATCAGAGGTGTTGTGTGTTGAGTAGGTGGGTGGACTGTTAAGTCATGATTTTATGGTGTGTGTTATGTATGTATGGTAGGTGGTCCTTCATATGCTTTGAGAATGTGGTCAATTCGTATGTTTGGTAGGTAGGTCATCCATGAATGTTGAGTGTCAATCAAAGGTTTTATGTAGTGGTTAGGTGGATTATCTATCAGAGGTGTTGTGTGTTGAGGTAGGCGGGTGGACTGTTAAGTCATGATTTTATGGTGTGTGGTATGTATGTATGGTAGGTGGTCCTTCATATGCTTTGAGAATGTGGTCAATTCGTATGTTTGGTAGGTAGGTCATCCATGAATGTTGAGTGTCAATCAAAGGTTTTATGTAATGGTTAGGTGGATTATCTATCAGAGGTGTTGTGTGTTGAGTAGGTGGGTGGACTGTTAAGTCATGATTTTATGGTGTGTGGTACGTATGTTTGTGATTGGTCCTTCATATGCTTTGGTAATGTGGTCAATTCGTATGTTTGGTAGGTAGGTCATCCATGAATGTTGGGTGTCAATGTAAGGTTTTATGTAATGGTTAGGTGGATTATCTATCAGAGGTGTTGTGTGTTGAGTAGGTGGGTGGACTGTTAAGTCATGATTTTATGGTGTGTGGTACGTATGTTTGTGATTGGTCCTTCATATGCTTTGGTAATGTGGTCTATTCGTATGTTTGGTAGGTAGGTTATCCATGAATGTTGGGTGTCAATGTAAGGTTTTATGTAATGTTTAGGTGGATTATCTATCAGAGGTGTTGTGTGTTGAGTAGGTGGGTGGACTGTTAAGTCATGATTTTATGGTGTGTGGTACGTATGTTTGGTAGGTGGTCCTTCATATGCTTTGGTAATGTGGTCAATTCGTATGTTTGGTAGGTAGGTCATCCATGAATGTTGGGTGTCAATCTAAGGTTTTATGTAATGTTTAGGTGGATTATCTATCAGAGGTGTTGTGTGTTGAGTAGGTGGGTGGACTGTTAAGTCATGATTTTATGGTGTGTGGTACGTATGTTTGTGATTGGTCCTTCATATGCTTTGGTAATGTGGTCTATTCGTATGTTTGGTAGGTAGGTTATCCATGAATGTTGGGTGTCAATGTAAGGTTTTATGTAATGTTTAGGTGGATTATCTATCAGAGGTGTTGTGTGTTGAGTAGGTGGGTGGACTGTTAAGTCATGATTTTATGGTGTGTGGTACGTATGTTTGGTGAGGTGGTCCTTCATATGCTTTGGTAATGTGGTCAATTCGTATGTTTGGTAGGTAGGTCATCCATGAATGTTGGGTGTCAATGTAAGGTTTTATGTAATGTTTAGGTGGATTATCTATCAGAGGTGTTGTGTGTTGAGTAGGTGGGTGGACTGTTAAGTCATGATTTTATGGTGTGTGGTACGTATGTTTGGTAGGTGGTCCTTCATATGCTTTGGTAATGTGGTCAATTCGTATGTTTGGTAGGTAGGTCATCCATGAATGTTGGGTGTCAATGTAAGGTTTTATGTAATGTTTAGGTGGATTATCTATCAGAGGTGTTGTGTGTTGAGTAGGTGGGTGGACTGTTAAGTCATGATTTTATGGTGTGTGGTACGTATGTTTGGTAGGTGGTCCTTCATATGCTTTGGTAATGTGGTCAATTCGTATGTTTGGTAGGTAGGTCATCCATGAATGTTGGGTGTCAATCTAAGGTTTTATGTAATGTTTAGGTGGATTATCTATCAGAGGTGTTGTGTGTTGAGTAGGTGGGTGGACTGTTAAGTCATGATTTTATGGTGTGTGGTACGTATGTTTGGTAGGTGGTCCTTCATATGCTTTGGTAATGTGGTCAATTCGTATGTTTGGTAGGTAGGTCATCCATGAATGTTGAGTGTCAATCTAAGGTTTTATGTAATGGTTAGGTGGATTATCTATCAGAGGTGTTGTGTGTTGAGTAGGTGGGTGGACTGTTGTCATGATTTTATGTTGTGTGGTACGTATGTTTGGTAGGTAGGGGTATGTCAATAGGACTATTTTCATTGTAGTATGATGCTTTGGGAATGTGGAGTGTCAATCGACAGTTGTGTTTGTTAAATTGTTGTGATCAAACAAGTGTTTTGTGTGTATTGAGTAGGTGAGTGGATAATCAAACGTCTTCGATGTAGAGTGTATGGTCAGTCTTGTATGTTAAGTAAGTGGTCTGTCAAATGTATTATGTGTCGGGAGGGGTGAGTGGTCTATCAAGAGGACTATGTGTTGGGTAGGCGAGTGGTTAACCAAGTGTCTCACGTATTGAGTAGATGGGGGTCTATAAAGAGACTGCCTTTTTGGTAGTGTGATGGTATTTTAAGTTATGTCTGTAGAGTGTGTGGTTGGTCTATCAAAGGTTTTATGTTTGGGGAAGGTGGGTTGGTCTATCAACATGACTCTGTGTTGAGTATGTGGGTGTTTAATCAAACGTCTGTGTGTTTAGTAGGTGAGTGGTCAATCAAAAGTCTTGTATGTAGAGTGTGGTTAGTCTAGTATATTAAGTAGGTAGGTGGTCAGTCAGATGTCTTATGTGTTGGGAAGGTGGGTGGCCTATCGAGGGTACTGTGTGTGTTGGGTAGGTAGGTGGTCAATCAAAGGTCTTGTATTTAAGGTGTGGTTAGTCTAGTATATTAGGTGGGTAGATGGTCAGTCGGATGTGTTATGTGTTGGGAAGGTGTGTGGCCTATCGAGGGTACTGTGTGTGTTGGGTAGGTAGGTGGTCAATCAAAGGTCTTGTATGTAAGGTGTGGTTAGTCTAGTATATTAGGTGGGTAGATGGTCAGTCAGATGTCTTATGTGTTGGGGAGGTGGGTGGCCTATCGAGGGTCTGTGTGTGTTGAGTGGGTAGATGGTCAATCAAAAGTCTTGTATGTAGAGTGTGGTTAGTCTAGTATATTAGGTGGGTAGGTGGTCAAATGTATTATGTGTCGAGAGGGGTGCGTGGTCTGTCAAGAGGACTATGTGTAGAGTGTGGTTAGTCTAGTATATTAGGTGGGTAGATGGTCAATCAAAGGTCTTGTATGTATAGTGTGTTTAGTCTAGAATATTGGGTGGGTAGTTGGTTAGTCAGATGTCTTAGGGATAGGTGATGGATAATCAAGGGTCTTATGTGATGAATAGGAAGGTGATCTATCAAGAATGTTGTGTGTTCTAGGTTCTCCATGTGTTTCGGTCTTTGGGAGTGGTGTATATACATTTTCTGATCGAGTATATTATAGTCAAAAGACACTAAACTTTCTTACTGTTAATACCAAAGTTTCTACAATAGACACATTTCAACTAACTATTCGTTTATTTGTTTAATGTGCAAAGAATCAATAGCATCAGGTTTTGTTAAAATCAAGCTTAAAATGTGAACATTATAGAGAATTTATTCCTATTGGCTACTTACACTTTGCCAACTGTTTGGAGTCAACTAAATAGCTATGTAGGTTAAACAATTAATTTACAAGTGTTACATCAGTTTTGTACGTTGTTTTGAGCTCAAACTAAGTTTTTAAAGGTTTCTATAAGAGTATTTTAAAGGAATTTTTAATGTTTAGGACAAATATCGTTGTTATGACACTGCATTTTATTGCTTTTAGGGAATTATAACATATTTTGTACACAAATAACCCTATTTATGGACATTTTAACTAAATTTTAAGGGGTTTGGGTTCCATGTCATAGTTTCCCTGACTACTGTGTTGTTAATAGATCATATATCAAAGGGTCCAGCAGCCTTAGTTAGTAACAAAGACTACACTCGTTCATCTAGTTAGTAACAAAGACTCGTACATCGTTCATACGGGATGTAAAACAATGCTTGTGGGATGTGATAACAGCCACGGGTTGACCTTTGAGGTCAAGTGATGTGATAACAGCGATAAAGCCCGGTCACCGTACACCAGTTGGCCTCGTATGTAACAATTAAATAAAAATAAAAAAAGAAGTAAATAATTAATATAAATAATAGCTGTCCCTTGATTTTTAATTAAAACGTGTATTGCGGGTTGCCTAGAGTGTTAAGTAGGGGCTTGAGGATGATCTGTGATTCGATAGATAAGTATAGGTAACAGTGTAGGAAGCCATGGATGAGTGTCCGAAGGTAAGAGCGTATATTAACAGTGTATTTATTAAAAAGTTGAGAAAAATTAAATTAAATAAGTAGTCTAACAGTACGTGTGAGAAAGATTACTTGTAAAGTAGGGAGGTAACCAATCAGAGCGTGGCATTTGGGTGTGCGCCAGACCAGCAGACGACGTGTACGAAGGTAGCCGACGGTTGCCGGAAGTACACGAAAGCATTTTATATAGTACATATGTAAATGGCCGCCATCTTTAGCATTTTATATAGTATGAGAAAGGTTAATAGTGCATTTTGTATAGTATACCGAGGGAATTTGAGGGAGGGAATTTTCCCACCTGGGACTTCCCTTCCGAAGGCGCCATGTTTCCGAAAGGATGTGCTAAGTTTTGCCACCAGGTGCGCTACGATCGGGTCGAGCACATAGAGTATATATGAGTAGAGTAACAACGCGCATGCGCGCCTGACCAGCAGACGACGCGTGCATCATAGGCTAAGAGCGTACGAAGGTAGCCGACGGTCGCCGGAAGTACCCGAAGGGAAAGGTCGCCATATTGGATGAGGAATTTTGGGAGGGAAGTTTGAGGAGGGAAAGACGTCATATTGGACAAAAAAGTTCATTTTATATAGTCTAACATGGAAAAAGGCATCATATTGGACAAAAAAAGTGAAGTTTATATAGTTTATCATGGAAAAAGACGCCATATTGGACAAAAAAAGTGAATTTTATATAGTATAACATGGAAAAAGACGCCATATTGGACAAAAAAGTGAATTTTATATAGTATAACATGGAAAAAGACGCCATATTGGACAAAAAAAGTGCATTTTATATAGTATAACATGGAAAAAGATGCCATATTGGACAAAAAAAGTGCATTTTATATAGTATAACATGGAAAAAGATGCCATATTGGACAAAAAAAGTGCATTTTATATAGTATAACATGGAAAAAGATGCCATATTGGACAAAAAAAGTGAATTTTATATAGTATAACATGGAAAAAGACGCCATATTGGACAAAAAAGCGCATTTTATACAGTATAACATGGAAAAAGACGCCATATTGGACAAAAAAGCGCATTTTATATAGTCTAACATGGAAAAAGACGCCATATTGGACAAAAAAGTGCATTTTATATAGTATAACAAGGTTAACAGTGAATTTCATATAGTATGATGTGGGAATTTGGAGGGAAATTTGGGAATTTGGAGGGAAATTTGGGAATTTGAGGGAAATTCGGGTAATTTGGGGGAAATTCGGGAATTTGGGGGAAATTCGGGAAATTTGAGGGAAATTTGGCAGGAAATTTGAGGTTAGGAAAAGTGAGGTTAGAAAATTTGGCGGGAAATGGGCGCCGCCATCTTGGATCCGGTCACGTGACCGCCGCCATCTTGGGTCCAAAGGTCAAAGTGAGTCTAAAACCAGCAGTTTTTATCTACTTGTGTATTATTTAAAGTTTAACAATGTTTATATTGTTATTGATCAAATTTGTTTCATGCAAAATTCACAAAAAAACATATTTCAAGGCTTTGCAAAATTATCATCATTAGTAGTATATTTATGATAACTATACGATGTTCTGAAGACTACTAAATTTATAGTACTTTGACATACTTAACGTCCTCCCCCCCCCTCCAACATTCATTAACTTATTTTCTAGGTTCAACTCGTCAAACGACTTCCGTAAACAGCTCTCTGTCCGGAAGCAGGTAATATCGTATTAATGTAGACGATATATATTATTTTGTAAACTAAAATACAATCAAAATATAGTGTTATATTTATTACGTGCTTTCACACTCCTGTGTGTTCTTTTTCTAATTAAAGATATACTGTAGACCTGGCTTACAATGACTAGTGAATTATTTTACATTTATATCGATTAATATTAAAATATCGGAACAAACAAATATAAGATAATTATAGCCTTTAAATTAGATACAATAATGAACAGTTCAAGGTATATTGTCGACGTGGTGGCTCAGTGGTTAAGGGTTCGATGGCAAAGGCTCGAATCCAGAACTGAGCTTACAGTCAGTGAAGAAAAAGATACTGAAATGCATTGTTTAAGATCTAATCAGGTAAACTGCAGTATTATAAACAAGCTTTCCATTTCACATTCAACAAACTGTTTGCTTATTAATATATCTATGATAGGTGATATAGTTGTACCATCTCCATAATATTAGTGTTAACTTGTAGGTTTAGATTCAGTGTAGTATTTAGATACTGTAAGTATACCAAACATGGCAAATAACAAACATTTCACATTTTGAAAAAACCTAAATTTACGTGATATCCAAAACAAGTCAGACTGAAAATAAAGTATTTTTCTAACGCACAACAGTAGGAGACAGGCATTAGACACAGAAACATGTCTGTGTGGCTCGTGTGTGTGTGTGATTTGGGGTGACGAAGTGTGATTGATGCGTCCAAATCAGTACCCACCGTGAATCATTGCGTGCAATTTATCACCTTCATCCGAACATTTGGTACTAAATACGGTCATATGATTTATTTATAGGCTAACTGAAAATTATAAACGTCCCAGACTGAAATAATTTTTAAATTTTTACTGTAAAAAATCAATAATCAAAAATACGTATAACCAAATGTTACTTGTTATGTGGGCTGCAGCTAAAAAGCAAACCAAACTTAAATACTTATATTTTAAAAACATAGTTTTTATTTAAAGTTGTGTATATCTTTTATTTACTTTATACGATAGTGTGGATGTGATTAGATTTTGCTAACTGGTTTTGGTTGATTTTCAAACAATATTAATTTAGAACAATAGTTAGTTATATTCAAAAAAGATATCAGAGCATAACATTAAATGTGATCCAAGAAAGCTCTAGATAATTCTGTTCCCTTTAAAAAAAGTCCAAGTTTAAAATTACGATTTCATATTTATTAATTTTTTTAATTAACACTGGTCTTACGGAGAATCAAATCCAATATGGTGTTCGGTACAAAAAACTTTTAATACGTATTAAATACCATGATGACAAAAAAATTCACAATCTTAAATTAAACAGAACATTTTAAAAGTGTTGCTAATCTTTTACACGCCTCTCGGTGTGGGAGGGAAATTCTCATACTCCAATAATATTTCCAGACATGTATTAGGCCTAATTCTTCCAATACATGTCTGCGTTAAAGGCATAAATATTTAAAAAATCTACTTTCAATTTTCTAATTATTTTAATATATACTAATAATGAGACCCTTAAACAGAGTTCTTTGCCTGGTGTATTATACCGGACTTGTTATAGTCAACAGGAGAGTAAATTACTTTTTTTAATGAGTTTACTTTTTATTGCCCAATTATGTTAGGTTGGAGTTAAATATAATTATTTAACCATTCTGCAATGGTTCACGTGATAATTTTATGGCTAATATAATAGGGAAGTTTATATGATTTTGTTCAGTTCATGTATATGTTTTGTATGGTCATGTTCATCAAACACATTGTAGTTAATATGTTTTGTGATTTTCCAATGTAAGTCACGGGTCTTGAGACTTTCTGGTAACAGCCAGTATTTTTCAAGCCCCCCTAAAGTGAAGAGATAGGTTAGGTTAGGTTAGGTTAGGTTAATGTTTCTTGTTAACCATTTAAACAAGCGTTAACTATACGCCGCTGCGCCTGTCTGTCACTATCTACCTTTCCTTCCGTCTTAGATTCATATTTTAGGACGACATAGGGATTGGATATCTTATTAACAATTGTATCCGTTTTTATGTAATAGATTTATTTCGTTTATTTTATAAGTTATTATCATATTTTGAGCTATTGGTAGTTCAATTATAAATATAATTTATTAGATTCACGATAGTAAGTTTAAAGGGAGTGTGTGAAACCTTTAGCACACGAAAATTTTAAATGATACCATTTAATTGGTACGCTTTAAACAGGTGAACCATTTTTTATAACATTTAACAAATGGTATGTAGTAATACATTAATAATAAGCACTTAAATGACAATCTAAATACCCATTTGATATTTTTTATTTAAAGCAAAAATATGTTTTATAGGTGTTTCAACAGTTTGATTATTGTCTTTTAGCGTAATAATGGTGACTATGATCCTAATCATGTAATTAAAAGGTGATAATAAAGGACTCACCACTAAATTAAATTTTGTATAGTCAAATTCTTTTTTAGTCTCTAACACGATCAATTGATTAAATACAGCTTTTGTTGGAAACAAAAGTGATAAAACCACCGATTAAGGCCAAAGTATCTACTCAAAAACTTTAAATTGGCTTTGGCACCAAATCTGTCTAACTTGCACTGTACAAGTCGAGGTCTATGTAAGATAAAAAACGGGCTTTATCACAAAAACTGTATAACTTCCACTGTACAAGCTGGGATCGAGGTCAGATTAGGCAACTGGTAAAATAATAATACGGTTTTGTTCTTATACTCAGAAATAAAAAAGGTGTCAATAATGTATTAAACTTTATAAACAATACCACCGTACGTGTATAGGTGGACAAGTATACAAGGCCTGTGTAGGTGAATGGGAGGGTGGGTGGGTCAAGCCACTTTTCGTATATGGCAAATCAAACCCAGACAATATACGATTATTTGTCATTACAGCTATATTTGCTAGTATTGAATAATATTTTAATATTTAAAGTAATATTATAGGGTTTAGATTATTTGCAAATATTCGCCATAATCACGAGATTACTGACACCTCGCGACACACCAGCCAGTATTGACTCTCCTACTTTCTACATCGAATATTCTACATGTCAACAAAACAGAAAAGAAATATAACTTCCTAATAAAGTTACGCTTAGTTTCAAGTTCTTTATTGATACGAGTATGTAAAAAATTTAATAATTAGGAATACTAATTTTCTAGCCTGTGCCAAGAGATCAGGTTAATGCATGGACGATAGTGATTCCTGCAATATCTGAGGTTCGAGTCTCAACCGAGCTAAGTGTACTGAAAAAATCATTAAAAATCTACAACTTAATTAGTGAATGGTGGTTTTATATTATAGTGCAGTTAATATTTTATTGTTTACTTGGAAACCTCCCTTTAAATTTGGATAAGCACCATTCAAATGTAAAGACATATATTCGTTAAACTTAAATTCATCCAACTAAAATAAGTAAAATAGTCAGTAAATGAAAATACATTTATAAAACTGGAACCTAAGTAATTACATAATTTTAACCACTAAGAACATAGAAATTTTGAATATTTGAGCTAATAATTAACGGCAGTTTAATCTATTATCTGAGGCGAGTCACGGATTACAACTACAACAATACACAGTACATATTATTGATTGGTAGAAAATTATTGTAGATTTCCAATACTTAAAGCGTTTTAAGGAACAACCACAACGTTTCGCCAGGTATAAAAACTACTGTCCTCCTCAAGTGTTACTAGTAGTTTTACAACTACTTAGCCTATATTTACAACTAGCTGTTTTCATTTTTTGTTTTTCCACACCCAATAGTAATTTAGGGAAAGCCCTAAACACTAAATGCTTATAGACTGCAGTTGGCTGTTAATAAAGTATCGTACTCTTAAAGACTATCACACATAACTCATTAATGACAGAATATAAAAAAAACACAATATGAAATACATTATAAATACAAAATATGATAATGTTCAATAATACACAGAAGAGGTTATTACAGAAATAAATATGCAATCTATCCAAACCAAACAGCGTTTGATTTAAAACTTGACCAAGACGGGGAACTAGGAAACACGAACCACTACGCTCACCAGTGAACTTACCACGAACCACTACACTCACAAGCGAATTTATCACGAACTATTACACTTACCAGCTAAACTCACCACGAACTATTACACCCACCAGCTGAACTCACCACGAACCACTATGCTCATTATATGAACTCACCACGAACTACTACACTCACCAGCTGAACTCACCACGAACTATTACACCCACCAGCTGAACTCACAAAGAACAACTACGCTCATTATATGAACTCACCACGAACCACTACGCTCATTATATGAACTCACCACGAACTACTACACTCACCAGCTGAACTCACCATGAACTATTACTCTCGCCAGCTGAACTCACCACGAACCACTACATTCACCAGCTGAATTCACCACGAACTATTACACTCACCAGCTGAACTCATCACGAACCACTACGCTCATTATATGAACGCACCACTAACCACTACGCTCATCATATGAACTCACTACGAACTACTACACTCACCCGCTGAACTCACCATGAACCACTACGCTCATCATATGAACTCACCACGAACTATTACACTCACCAGCTGAACTCACCACGAACCACTAAATTCACCAGCTGAACTCACCACGAACCACTACGCTCATTATATGAACTCACCACGAACTACTACACTCACCAGCTGAACTCACCACTAACCACTACGCTCATTATATGACCTCACTACGAAATACTACACTACCCACTGAACTCACCATGAACCACTACGCTCATCATATGAACTCACTACGAACTATTAAACTCACCAGCTGAACTCACCACGAACCACTACGCTCACCAGCTGAACTCACCATGAACCACTATGCTCATTATATGAACTCACCACGAACCACTACACTCACCAGCTGAACTCAACATGAGCCACTATGCTCATCATATGAACTAACCACGAACTACTACGCTCACCAGCTAAACTCACCATGAACGTCAGTTGTAAATGTATAAAAAGGTAGTAGTAACACCTAGGACGGCAGGAGTGTTATACCAGTCGAAATGTTGTGCATATTCCTTGAAGCATTGGAAACATTCAATAATTTTATACCCATCATGAACAATTCAATGCCAACAAATAACTTTCAAACAACAATAAATAATAAATTTTGTATCATGTAATGAATGTTTTTTTACGAATAAGCTACACATGATCACTGGTAAAGTAACGTATGGTTAAATAGGCTACACATGATCACTGGTAAAGTAACGTATGGTTAAATAGGCTACACATGATCACTGGTAAAGTAACGTATGGTTAAATAGGCTACACATAATCACTGGTAAAGTAACGTATGGTTAAATAGGCTACACATGATCACTGGTAAAGTAACGTATGGTTAAATAGACTACACATGATCACTGGTAAAGTAACGTATGGTTAAATAGGCTACACATGATCACTGGTAAAGTAACGTATGGTAAAATAGGCTACACATGATCACTGGTAAAGTAACGTATGGTAAAATAGGCTACACATGATCACTGGTAAAGTAACGTATGGTAAAATAGGCTACACATGATCACTGGTAAAGTAACGTATGGTAAAATAGGCTACACATGATCACTGGTAAAGTAACGTATGGTTAAATAGGCTACACGTGATCACTGGTAAAGTAACGTATGTAAAATAAGTTTCAGTAATACTAAGTGAATGTTTTTTTAATGTTTTGGCCACTTTTAGTTTATTTCGACAAAAAGATGATCGTACAAAATCATGTGCACTTAAGTTTTCAAACACATTATTTTAAAAAGTTATATGTATGCATATAAACATATATATATATACGAGTTTACTCATAGAAACCTCCAAACTGTTGTGCGGCTTGAATATCATTTGGCCCCTGGTTATAATCCATATGGAACTATTCTCGAACCAACTCAACCGAACAACTCGGATAGCAACCTGTAGTTGGAATATGTTACAAACTCTATTCATTACCAAACATGTTCAAACATGGCATACGTTTTTTATTGCAGTTCTACTAATTTAACTCGTCAGTTTGTTTAGTTTCCAGCCTTCAGCTTAATGATGAATTCAGTATAGGTTTTATCAAACCTACTTTCAATTATTTAATGAGACTAAATCAATTTCTGCGGATGAATGGAACACATTGTGCATATTTGAGCTTGAATTGACATTAGATTTAAACTGATTACATGTTGAACATTTGATAATCAAACACTTCCCTAAACTAAAGCTACTTGTTTAAATAATAGAATAACCATTATTAACAGTATGTTATGATGATCGTAAAGTGTATCACATCTATAAAGAGTTTCACGTCTATAAAGAGTATCACATATGTAAAGAGTTTCACGTCTATAAAGAGTATCACATTCATAAAGAGTTTCACGTCTATAAAGAGTATCACATTCATAAAGAGTTTCACGTCTATAAAGAGTATCACATCTGTAAAGAGTATCACATCTGTAAAGAGTTTCACATCTATAAAGAGTTTCACATCTACAAAGAGTTTCACATCTGTAAAGAGAATCACATCTATAAAGAGTTTCACGTGTATAAAGAGTATCACATTCATAAAGAGTTTCATGTTTATAAAGAGTTTCACATCTATAAAGGGTTTCACATCTATAAAGACTACCACTTCTATAAAGAGTATCACATATGTAAAGAGTTTCACGTCTATAAAGAGTTTCACATCTAAAAAGAGTTTCAATTCTATAGAGTATCACGTCTGTAAAGAGTATCACATCTATAAAGAGTATCACATCTATAAAGAGTTTCACATCTATAAAGAGTTTCATGTCTATAAAGAATATCACATATATAAAGAGTTTCACATCTATAAAGAGTATCACATTCATAAAGAGTTTCACGTCTATAAAGAGTATCACATTCATAAGGAGTTTCACGTCTATAAAGAGTATCACATTCATAAGGAGTTTCACGTCTATAAAGAGTATCACATTCATAAAGAGTTTCACGTCTATAAAGAGTATCACATCTGTAAAGAGTATCACATCTGTAAAGAGTATCACATCTATAAAGAGTTTCATGTCTATAAAGAGTTTCACATCTATAAAGAGTTTCACGTCTATAAAGAGTATCACATTCATAAAGAGTTTCACGTCTATAAAGAGTATCACATTCATAAGGAGTTTCACGTCTATAAAGAGTATCACATTCATAAAGAGTTTCACGTCTATAAAGAGTATCACATCTGTAAAGAGTATCACATCTGTAAAGAGTATCACATCTATAAAGAATTTCACGTCTATAAAGAGTATCACATCTGTAAAGAGAATCACATCTATAAAGAGTTTCACGTGTATAAAGAGTATCACATTCATAAAGAGTTTCATGTTTATAAAGAGTTTCACATCTATAAAGGGTTTCACATCTATAAAGACTACCACTTCTATAAAGAGTATCACATATGTAAAGAGTTTCACGTCTATAAAGAGTTTCACATCTAAAAAGAGTTTCAATTCTATAGAGTATCACGTCTGTAAAGAGTATCACATCTATAAAGAGTATCACATCTGTAAAGAGTTTCACATCTATAAAGAGTTTCACATCTATAAAGAATATCACATCTATAAAGAGTTTCACATCTATAAAGAGTTTCATATCTTAAAAGAGTATCACGTCTGTAAAGAGTGTAACATCTATAAAGAGCTTCACATCTATAAAGAGTTTCACATCTATAAAGAGTTTCAATTCTATAAAGAGTATCACGTCTGTAAAGAGTATCACATCTATAAAGAGTTTCACGTCTATAAAGACAATCCATCTATAAAGAGTTTCACATCTATAAAGAGCATTGTTTTAGTTTACAATACTATTGATTAATTAAGGCAACCATTATATAAAACAAAGATCATTGTTATCTAAAATAGCAAAAAATTTTAAATTAAGGTGTGCAAAATGAGTCCACCCATCTAGTTAAAAATTAAAAATAAAACTTAAAGATTGGAAAT
>JAQJVL010008111.1:0-21047 GCA_035578905.1 Stictocephala bisonia
ATCGCTAAGTATTTTCTTAACGTTATATTGAATTTATTAAAGTTGTTTTATTTTTGTAATTTCAGGTAAAAATCCAAAGTATTTTGGTCCTGTGTACGTTGTTTTTTGTATGTATACATTTAGATTACGATGTGTGTGTAGAACATAGATGTGTTTTTATTTCTTGTATTATAATTATGTATCGGAAAATTATCATTAAACTTCAATGTCGAAAGTATCCAAGTTAATCAATAAAGTAATGAATCACAATCAATTACGCTACAAAACAATGAGAAAATACATTAACCTTGATAACTCGCTCAGCTAGTTTACAAAACCAGGACCTGAAATAACTACTGACACTGGTGAAAGTACAACACATATTTTATAGAAAAACATTTTGACAATTCCCTTCCAAAATATTATAATTATCTAATCCTAACTTATATATACACCTCCTTTTAACATATTCTTCACATACATAATAGACAATACAAATTATTCCGTATAAAAAATTCTCAATAAATTTTATTTAAATTACTATTAACATTGGCTTACTTGTTAATAGTATTAAAAAGTCACGTAATTAAATAATAAACAAAAAAGTTAATTTACAAGGTTTCAACCCACTCGTATTGCTTGAGAAATATTATTTTACAACACACGTTCTAACTTCTATACATATTAAAAACACTTTACTCTGTACAATGATAAACATTCATTCTAAAAAATGTATTTCTACAAATAAGTGTTATAGGCGTATTTATACTAACAAGTGAAATTTAGTTATATCAAACAACTATTCGTACTTATGAAATTAGCAATCAACTACAAATCAAATTACCAAACAAACAATTATATCCAGACATTACCAACTATGATGTCCTCTATAATTAATCCTATAATTTATATTATATTACTTTACCAATAGTTTCAAGTGACAAGTTTAAATATACTCAATTTGCCCTCGTTACTATTCACAAACATAACGGTCTAATAAATCAAGGGTTATTTCTTTACCATACACAATAGACTAAATAAAAACAAACATACGGACTACAATCAAATACATGGTCTTTATGTATTTATATATTTACAATCTTGAATAACATTCTTTAAGATTCAATTTCTCAATTAAAGAATTATATTTATTGTTAGCTCCCTGCTCTAGCAATGTAAAGCCTGTCGGCTCACACGTTGTTGTAGATTGAATGCATATCGAACGCAACCACTACCCTCCTTGTTTCGGTCAATTCATACATTCCTATCACCCTTAAACCCTGAAGGCGTTAACAAAATCTTGACATACCCCTGGACCTCTATATCTCCCTCAGGTTGCCAACAGGTCGTAGAGGATCTGGAATCCATTCGTCCCTCACAGTCAGGTAGACTTTTCGAATCTGGAATCACTTACAGTCCCATGGGTGTGGATGGAGCACTCGCAGTCCCTTGAGTAGACAGACTTCTGTGGTACTCAGGATTGGCTGCACGTCCACTTGTTCGTCCCTGTAGCTCAGGTTGGCTGTTCGTAAAGTCCTCGTAGGGGGTCGATCTCGTAGGGGGTCCGGACCGTGGCTCCAAGTCCTCTCCTACCTCGTCCCGTGTTTGCTGTGCAGGACGGATTGGCGAGACTTAGGTAACCTCGTACTGGTCGTCCCTCTGAGTCAGGTTTTTGAACTTCTCTCGCTCCCAGATCTCTCCTTAGATTTCCTTTTTCTTCCAAACTTTCTCCCCAGTATTTCATCACTTAACCCCAAATGGAGGACATTACATAATATTAGTCAGACCCTAAATAATAAAAGTACTGTTATGTTTGGAGAGGCGAAATTATTTGGCACAGAAGTATTAAGATAGCAAATAAAAAAATAAATAGTTCTGATATCCCTCGGTCCTCAGATATCTGCACCACAGGTTTTAAAGAAGTATTGTTCATATTCAAAGATTTGCAGCGTTAAAAATATTATCATCCTATATATTAAAACAATCAGTTCATTTAGTTCACTCACTTTCTGAACTTACTACTTACCCGATTTAGATGAATTTTTTAATTCAAAAGATAATTTTAATTTCTAAGTCGTAATCGAGCTAGATTTTTTAAATTTCCATATAATATTGCTCTACACAGCGTCAAAGTTACAATGTTATTCTTATGGAGATTAATTTTAGTTGACCAGCTGGTGGCATAAACAAATGATAAAATGGTCAAAATAATTTGTTAGGTTAAGCATAGAGAGTAGCACAATAAAATAATAAGTTAGTTATAAAAGAACGAATACATGTCCGTCTGTGTGTATGTTATCATCAGCTGTTAAATAAAATGAAAACATTTGAAATAGGCTTATTATTGGTTGTTTATAATTATTATACTATAAATAGAGTGCAAATCAAGTGTAGTGAGTGAGCTACTGTAAATGAATTTAAGTACTGTGATTTTACTTAATACAGTTTATTTAATTATATTTTAAGTCAAAAGTTACTTACCGACGCCGAAGGCCGAGGTATCACGAACGCAGCGAGTGACGGGGTTGGCACGCGAGGCGTGCAGGGGTGTTCCCTAGTATTATTTAAGCTATAACAATATATGTGCAACATTTATAAATTTACTTCATGTTCAGATCTTCAGAACAGATTAAAAATTAATACATTGATTATAAATACAAAAATTGGAGTCAATATACTATATTCTGTATATATTCAACGCTTTAATTCAATTCAAGAGCTAGTTGAAAAAAATGTATTTAAAAACATACAACTGCTTTCAAGTAGCAACGCAAGTGCTGTAAGCTAGTATAAATAAATTTATGGGACAAAATAAACACTTACAGCTGAAAACTCTTGCCAGTTTTATTCTTTAAAACCTCTCCTTTCATGTTTTATTTCACCTAGCTAGTTATTAAGAAATATATCATTTACTAGTTGATAAAAACAATCATTCCATCTACCCTAAAAACAAAACGTATTATTGCGTAATAAAATATTGCAAAAACATCAGAAACATAAGTAAAATAGTCGTGCTACTAGACGGTATTTAGAATCTTTATGGTTATTTTCTGAGATATTTTAGGATGTACATATTTTATCGTAAATTAAATACGGTATACACGATCACCTGAAAGTATTCCTAGATAAGGATTCTTCCCTGTACCTTCAGGATCTTTCAGGATTTCTTCCATCACTACCACAGGACTGACGAAATGTTCCTAGCAGTTATCTTATGACCGGTTGAAAATACAACTAATTTATCTTATAAAACAGGAAGTATGAAATAAAAGAACTTATTGTTAGTTAAGCATTTTAATATTAACTTTCCATTAAGAAATACAATAGTCCTGTAGAAATAACTAAAGTGAAGTCGACCAACATTTTCTAAAATAATGATGAAAAATCGATATGAAAATTCAAATTGTTAATACTGAATAAATGAGTTACATTTTTAAAAAAATTTAATTTTTCCCGTGTTAAAAAAACCCATTTAGACATTTTTTAAAAAAATTTTAAAATTTTTAAAAATCTCGTTTGGAAAAATTAATAAATATATTCTTTTGAAAAATAAGGGTAAAATTAACAACCAGCGCAAGCTTTGGGATACAAAAATTTGATAAAAAAAACCAAAATTTCCAAAACGTCAATATTAAAAACCAAGGCCTATTTTTTAAATAAAAACCCATCATATTCGGAGGGTAAAGTATTTTAAAAAACATTTACAAAAAAATAAAACATTTTTTTTTTTTACACAGAAACTTTTTTTTAATGCTCTTAATTTTATACAATAAAAAAACCAAGAAATTTTTTTTAAATTGATAAAAAATTTTAATTTTGGTTAAACATTGTCTTATATTACTTACATTTTAAATTCGGGAATACTAAAATTTTTTAAATTTCTTTAAAAAAACTGCCTTTTGAAATTTTATTATACAAAATGAATTATTTTAATAATAGGGTATTTTAAAAATTTTTTTAAAAATTTTTATCTTCTTTATTAACTTGCATAACTTTTAGGTTATAATAAAATTTCATTTTAAATTTTACTGCAGCATATGTAATTGTTTTGACATTTGGGATACAAATTTGGAAAACAAGTTATCCAAAAAAGGTTTGGGAATATTAATCTTTAAAAAAATTTTTTACCCTTGCAGAACGTTATTTTTTAATTGAATAATTATTAAAACTAAAGATTCTAAAAAAAAATTTATTAAAGATTGAAAAAAAAAAATTAGAATTTTAATCATTTAATTTTTTAAAAAAAAGAAGCATTTTAACTGTTTGGGCCGGATATTTTTGGGGCAAATTTTTATATTCCCATTAAAAAAAAAAACATTTAACTGTTAAAAAAACAAATTTTTAAAAAAGCCCATTATTGAAATCGAAAATTTTTTGTAAAAGGGTTTAAGTACAAAGCTATCTAAATAGATAAAAAATAAAACATAATATTAAAATTTTTACAATGTCCCAAAGCCAAACAGAAATTGAAATTTAAAAATGGCCAACAAAGGGGGCCCAATTTCATTTTTGCAAATATCGGGTTTTTTTAAACTTTGTTTTCAATTAAAATTTTTCCAAAATAATCATTATTAAAAACTCATGACTTCCCCCAAAAACCGAAAAGAAATTTTAAAAAGTGTATTTCCTGAAAAAAGCCCCGACAAAAACCAAATACGCCACAAGGCAAAACAAGTAATAGGAAAATGCAGAGCATAAAAATTTTGTATTAAAGTTTGAAAACCCGGGGCATTTTCATTTTTAAAACCTTTTTTTCCCGGTGGTTTTTGGGCTGTTACTTTTTTGGGTTTGGGCGGGGGGTTGGAGATTTTGGGGGAGGGTGGGGGACTCTTTCCCTCTGGATCCTCAAACCTGGGCGGGGAAAGTGACTTCCGTCGGAGAGTTAAATTTTCTTTCTACTTTACAAAAATACACAAATAAAACACACACACTTTAAAAGTAACTGTGTTTTAAAATTTGTTTTAAAACCCAAAGAAACAATAAACGAGTAAAAATCTATATAATGTCTTTTAAACCTCCAGCTTGTTTGCACAGCTAATAAAATATTTTATTGTTGAAGTTTGCAATTTTTTTAATAAAAATTTTAAAAAACTAATTTTAAGTTTTTAAAATGTTTTTTTCATTTAACACCACATTAAAAAAAAAATTCAACAAACTATTTTTAAATTTTGAGAAAATACCAAAAAAAAGGGGAAAAACCCGAATAAAAAATTAATTAAAGTATGACCCACCCCTTTTTTAATTTTCCCTCCCATAGCGTTAGCATAGAGAAAGTAATTTGATCGTAAAAATTTTTTTTTTTTACAAGTTGGTTAAAAAATCCTTTTTAAAAGGGTTTTTTTTTGAAAAAAAATGTATTTTTTTTAAAAAAAAAAAAACATTGTGAAAGTTTTAACCGTATTTGCGTTGTCCTGTTTTTTGAAAACTTCCGGAAAACCAAATGGACGGATCAATTTTTTTATGAAATTTAGTATAAAGGGGTTTTTAAACAAAAATCTCTAAGAGATTTTTCTTTTTTTTGAAATTTTAGTTTTTAGTTTTATGGGAAAAAAACAAACAAATAATGCCCTTTAAAAAAAAAATATTTTCTTCCCCATTTTAAAAAAATTTTTTCAAAAAAGATTTTAAATTTAAAAATTTTAAAAAATTTTTTTTAGTAAAAATCACAGGCCCTCTAAATCGGCTATTTTTGAGATAGGGGAAAATATATTCGGGAATAAATCTGAAAAACCCAAAAAAGGCCAGTAATACATCTTCAATAACCCTTTTTAAGGGGTGTTTTTTTTCCCCTTCAAACATAGAAAACAATTTGGTGCCATGTACAAAACACGTGGCCCTACAACACATTAGAATTTTTTAACGAAAAAAAAATTTTGGGTTTTTTTTAACCAACAATTTTGTTTTTTTAAAAGGCTTTTAAAACTCTTTTGAAAGTTTAAAAATCAGAACCCGTACATTAAAAATTTCATGTTAAATTGCAAACCAGACAAAGTATGAAACCACCAATCTAGATTTAAAAAATTTAAATTTTATAAAAAATTTAAGATCATGGTTTCCGTGTTACGTTCAAAAGTCCAAGGGTGATACCTGAACATAGGCAAGATTTAAACTCCGGGTTTTTTCATGAAAACAGGGGTCTACACAAAAAAAATTTATTTATTTAAAAATTGGAAAATTATAAAATAATACACACACTTTACAAATAATGCATTTTTAAATTATGGGTCTAATGGTTCACCTTGAAAAAATTTTAAATTTAAAAAGATCCATAATTTTTAAAATTTAAATTTTGAAAATTTGGGGGTTCTTTTTTAAAACAAAATTTTTAAAAATTTTTTTGCTCTATTTCTTTTTAAATTTTAATTTTCTTTTATTCGGTACGGGAAATTTTGTTTTTTATTTTTGTAGAATGTTTTTCAATCGAGTATACCCCCAGAAATCCGGCAAATAAATTCTTAAGGGTTATTTTGAATTTTTTAAAAGGGGTTTTTTTTTTATTTTTGTAATTTCAGTTAAAAATCCAAAGTAATTTTGGTCCTGTGTACGTTGTTTTTTGTATGTATACATTTAGATTACGATGTGTGTGTAGAACATAGATGTGTTTTTATTTCTTGTATTATAATTATGTATCGGAAAATTATCATTAAACTTCAATGTCGAAAGTATCCAAGTTAATCAATAAAGTAATGAATCACAATCAATTACGCTACAAAACAATGAGAAAATACATTAACCTTGATAACTCGCTCAGCTAGTTTACAAAACCAGGACCTGAAATAACTACTGACACTGGTGAAAGTACAACACATATTTTATAGAAAAACATTTTGACAATTTCCCTTCCAAAATATTATAATTATCTAATCCTAACTTATATATACACCTCCTTTTAACATATTCTTCACATACATAATAGACAATACAAATTATTCCGTATAAAAAATTCTCAATACATTTTATTTAAATTACTATTAACATTGGCTTACTTGTTAATAGTATTAAAAAGTCACGTAATTAAATAATAAACAAAAAAGTTAATTTACAGGTTTCAACCCACTCGTATTGCTTGAGAAATATTATTTTACAACACACGTTCTAACTTCTATACATATTAAAAACACTTTACTCTGTACAATGATAAACATTCATTCTAAAAAATGTATTTCTACAAATATGTGTTATAGGCGTATTTATACTAACAAGTGAAATTTAGTTATATCAAACAACTATTCGTACTTATGAAATTAGCAATCAACTACAAATCAAATTACCAAACAAACAATTATATCCAGACATTACCAACTATGATGTCCTCTATAATTAATCCTATAATTTATATTATATTACTTTACCAATAGTTTCAAGTGACAAGTTTAAATATACTCAATTAGCCCTCGTTACTATTCACAAACATAACGGTCTAATAAATCAAGGGTTATTTCTTTACCATACACAATAGACTAAATAAAAACAAACATACGGACTACAATCAAATACATGGTCTTTATGTATTTATATATTTACAATCTTGAATAACATTCTTTAAGATTCAATTTCTCAATTAAAGAATTATATTTATTGTTAGCTCCCTGCTCTAGCAATGTAAAAGCCTGTCGGCTCACACGTTGTTGTAGATTGAATGCATATCGAACGCAACCACTACCCTCCTTGTTTCGGTCAATTCATACATTCCTATCACCCTTAAACCCTGAAGGCGTTAACAAAATCTTGACATACCCCTGGACCTCTATATCTCCCTCAGGTTGCCAACAGGTCGTAGAGGATCTGGAATCCATTCGTCCCTCACGGTCAGGTAGACTTTTCGAATCTGGAATCACTTACAGTCCCATGGGTGTGGATGGAGCACTCGCAGTCCCTTGAGTAGACAGACTTCTGTGGTACTCAGGATTGGCTGCACGTCCACTTGTTCGTCCCTGTAGCTCAGGTTGGCTGTTCGTAAAGTCCTCGTAGGGGGTCGATCTCGTAGGGGTCCGGACCGTGGGCTCCAAGTCCTCTCCTACCTCGTCCCGTGTTTGCTGTGCAGGACGGATTGGCGAGACTTAGGTAACCTCGTACTGGTCGTCCCTCTGAGTCAGGTTTTTGAACTTCTCTCGCTCCCAGATCTCTCCTTAGATTTCCTTTTTCTTCCAAACTTTCTCCCCAGTATTTCATCACTTAACCCCAAATGGGAGGACATTACATAATATTAGTCAGACCCTAAATAATAAAAGTACTGTTATGTTTGGAGAGGCGAAATTATTTGGCACAGAAGTATTAAGATGGTTCTGATATCCCTCGGTCCTCAGATACCTGCACCACAGGTTTTTGAGAAGTATTGTTCATATTCAAAGATTTGCAGCGTTAAAAATATTATCATCCTATATATTAAAACAATCAGTTCATTTAGTTCACTCACTTTCTGAACTTACTACTTACCCGATTTAGATGAATTTTTTTGATTCAAAAGATAATTTTAATTTCTAAGTCGTAATCGAGCTAGATTTTTTAAATTTCCATATAATATTGCTCTACACAGCGTCAAAGTTACAATGTTATTCTTATGGAGATTAATTTTAATTGACCAGCTGGTGGCATAAACAAATGATAAAATGGTCAAAATAATTTGTTAGGTTAAGCATAGAGAGTAGCACGATAAAATAATAAGTTAGTTGTTATAAAAGAACGAATACATGTCCGTCTGTGTGTATGTTATCATCAGATGTTAAATAAAATGAAAACATTTGAAATAGGCTTATTATTGGTTGTTTATAATTATTATACTATAAATAGAGTGCAAATCAAGTGTAGTGAGTGAGCTACTGTAAATGAATTTAAGTACTGTGATTTTACTTAATACAGTTTATTTAATTATATTTTAAGTCAAAAGTTACTTACCGACGCCGAAGGCCGAGGTATCACGAACGCAGCGAGTGACGGGGTTGGCACGCGAGGCGTGCAGGGGTGTTCCCTAGTATTATTTAAGCTATTACAATATATGTGCAACATTTATAATATTTTAATCATTAAATATTATATTATTTTGTATGTATGTCTTATTATTTAGTATAGTTAAAAAAAATCAACTTTTTTCAATATTTAAAGTTTTGTTTCTTTTTTTTTAAATTAAAAATTTTTAATTGTTCTATCTTTGACAGATATTCAAATTCACTTACATCCTTTGCAGATATTTTAAAATTAGAGTCATCTGTGCATAAGTATAAGTTATTTTATGGGATATTTGAAAGAGATGGGAATTTTTGAAAAGAGTATGGGATTTTTTATGTAGAAAATACTTAAAATTGGTCCTAATATTGACCCTGGAGCGACACCAAATTGGATTTGTTGTAGATAAGTTTCTTCCACATTTTCTTGAAGACTATTACTATCATACTATCAGCTGATAGTTATTATTGTTATGTTTGTTAGTAATATGGTTAGTTGTAACACCGCCACGCGCCCACACTAATTAATTGTTCAAGCAATACATACAGCAGGATTGTAGAATAGTTGTAACAGTTATATCTATTTTGTTGTCAAGAACGACTAGCGATAGCTGTTTATATTGTATCACCTCTTACCATAACACGTGTTGTTGTTCGGATTCAGATCCATCCCTGTCGGACAAGAGCACCTGGCTGAGAACGGTGAGAATGCCTTACATCCGTGGTCACATGTCATTGAGGCACACAAAAATTTCTCTCCAGGTGTTTGTTTTTCCGGGTGAAAGATTGTGAAGTCGTAGACTTTCTGAAAGAACAGTGGCATGATACTTCGTAACAATTATGTTAGAATATTGTTATTTCACAAAAATGCACGAACTTTTCAAAACAAGCAACTTTGTACTGAGTCATATCATGTCAAAATACAATAAATATAACAGTAGAATACTTTATTTCCCAGTTTTCATTTTTCATTTATAATTGTAGTTCAGTTCAACCTATTATACTACATCGTCTTAGTAGTATTGTGACCTTAGTTATTGTGTTTTGTATGTGGTAGATCATTACAATCACGCTGATTCTATTGATGACGTGAATTTCCTTAACATCGGTCTTTACATTTAGACCTATCACTGCTATTGTTTCCTGCATTGTTGGTGGTGGTATACAATGTATGACACAAGTGTCAGTTAATCCATGAATAACACAAAAAACAAATTTAGCTCTCCTTGTCAGATTATCTACAATATATTCTGTTACAAAACGGTACACTCTAAGTGTCATTGATGTAGTAAGATTTAAGGATCTTAGTTAATCTTTCTATAGGCACTACAGAGCTCTAACTAGAACTAAAATTTACATAAGAGTATGTTATAGTAGAAAATAATATTTATTTATGTGATTACCTTGATGTCCATTGGTTGCTACCTTTTAGGTCACTATAGATTGAAAAAAAGCCATCGCTGACAAAAACATTTTTGCTTCTTGATAAATGAGGTGTTATTTATTACTAAAGTTTATATAATTTACTATAATATTTATTATATATTGATATACAACATTTATTTTTTAATGTATTGCTGGCGATAGTGGTCAGTAGATATTCAACTTAACCTTTCCCTTTCATTGTCTTCTTCTGTTCTCCGTTTCTTGTCGTCATAGCAACAAACTTTGTTTGACAACTACTGAATCACGCACATTTTGAAGTTTCTAGTGGTATATGAATCACGTCGGTATTCAACTTTGCGTACTATAACAATTGCATTTTATGTGAGGCCGTGCGCTGTCGACATAATTCTGTTGTCGCCCTATCTACAACACACTATATCGACATAATTATGTCGATTTCCAGTTATAGGGTTAAGGATTATATTTAATTTATTATTAATAAGAGAGGAGCTCAAATCTTGAACCTTCTCCCCAATATATAAAAAAATTTACAAGACCCTAAAATCTTTAGGGTCGGTTAAAAAGCGGTAACTGTGCACTTTCCACTCGTCTAACAAAATTTGAAAACTTTGTCTGAAATGGTCAAGAATTTATTTTATGAATTTATTTCATTCTATATTTTAAAGAAGGGTTTTTTATTATGTTGAAATTACGTTTTTTACTGAAAAATCTGAATAGTTAAATTCTCAAATTTTAGTAGTTTTGACATATTAACGTTATTCAAAATGTTTTTTAAGTCATATTTTTTTAATTTAGCCTGTTTTTTACTCAGAACATATATTTGACAACTATTTTGGTTTAAGACATGTCTTGAAACATGGCGGAAAAACTACAATCGTAGTAAACCGTGATCGTTATAAACACGTACTACTAACTACAAAATTAATTCGGATATACGTTCACCGGAGGGAGGGCCACCAGGGCTTCCCGGGGGCTATCTATGCACGCGAATTCAACGTATATATGTAATTTTTGTGAAGTATATGTTAAGTTTGGTTATGTTACGTCAGGCTTGTGAAAAATGTTTGCATTGGTGAAGCTTTTATTGTTTTCGCAAAAGCAAAGAAAAATTTATTGTAATATAATTTCAATCTAGAACCCAGTAAATTATTTGTTGATTAGTTTCCTTCTGGTTTACTAGAGTAAATGCCTGTAAATGTTAATTAAAAAAACTCACGTAACCATAAATTGGAAAGTGCGAAAACAAGTAGTTGTCAAATAAAATATTTATAGCGGTGCCGATTTATTTATTTACTTACTTTACTTTACACTTTGAGGTCCAGAGGACCGCAAGATGTGACTACTGGGTCTCTCCATTGTCGTCTGTCCTCTGCTGTTGTCCACCAGTTCGGCCAGGCTCCCAGTTGTAAGTCTTTTCTTACTCCATTTCTGACGAGGTATCCCCACTGGTCTTCTTCCATCCACTGCCACATCCATAGCCATCCTAGGAAATCACTCTTCACACATTCTAACCATAGGTCCAGCCCATTCCAATCTCCTACTCCATATATCCTGTATACTTCTGCGGCATCGTAAAGGTTTTAATTGGAAGGTGATTTTGCTATTAAATTGGGCCCCTGCACGTGGAGGGAAGTGCTTGCAAGGTGCTGTTTTGTGCGCCCCAGTATGGTAGCATGTAAGTGCTCTCCCTGCCTCTGGTATCATAATAATGTACATTTACAGCACAGTACAGAGTTAAAGCAAATATTGCCATACAATACAAAGCTTTTTCTAGGACAGAGGCTTGTCGAAGTTGACATTTGTAACTTTATGTAACTGGTTTGCATGAATATCTTTAATTAATGTTGGTGATTACTCGAATCACTTTTTGCTGATTAAATACTTTTAAACATTGGTTGTTTGCACAAGACCCCTACAACATCAACCCATGGGTAAGGTGTGAGTAAATCTTAGATCACTTAAATACCTCGTGGAAGAGTTCTTGAAGAAGGTAAATGGCCCATCCAACCCACCGGCACAAAAACATTGTAAACCATCCTCACGGTGATAGTACTGATATCAACTCCCAAACACATAGATGTGACGGAACCCTCGTAAGACAAACATATACTGTGTTGATGGCCCATTTAACCCACCGATACATAATCATTATTAACCATCCAAATAGTCATAGCACTGATAACAACTCCCAAACACATATATGTGACAGATTTCTCGTAACACACACATGTACGGTGGTGATGGCCCATCCAACCCACCGGTACATAAAAATTGTTAACCATCCTCACGGTGTCAGCACTGATATCAAATCACAAACACATAGATGTGACGGAATCCTCGTAAGACATAAATGTACGATGGGCCATCCAACACCGCGGTACATAAATAATGTTACCCATCCACACGGTCATAGCACTGATATCAACTCACAAACACATAGGTCTGAAAGAACTCTCGTAAGACATAAAAATGGTGATGGCCCATCCGACCCTCCGGTACATAAATATTGTTAACCATCCACACAGTCATAGCACTGATATTAACTCCCAAACACTTAGATGTGATGGAACTCTCGTAAGACATATATGTACGGTGTTGATGGCCCATCCAACCCTCCGGTACATAAATATTGTTAACCATCCACACGGTCATAGCACTGATATGATATATATAAAAAAATGCTTGTCATAGACTCGGCAGAAGAAGCGATGGTCGTCCCCCTGGAATCATTGTAAAAATGGTCAGACGTATGGACAAGGAAGAAATGCTGAGGAAAAGACGTGACAAAGGTAAACTATCGACGTTTCATATGGATCTTCCGATGGACCAACCAGTCTACCTTAACGAGTCACTGTCACCTGCCCGAAGAAAACTTCTAGCAGCAGCTCGACGAGTAGAAGTGAAAAAAAACTATAAGTATATTTGGCACAGAAACGGCAAAATATTCTTAAGAAAGGATGACGGGGATTCAGTTTTATCAATTACCTGTGATGCTGATTTTGGGAAGCTATAAATTTATTTGTGTACTGGTAAGTAAATTGCATTTGTTTGAGTCATAAAGACATATAATTAGGTCAGTGTGCATTTTGAGTTGTTTCACTAGTAATAAATGTAATAATAGTTTTGGTGTAAGGATGTACTATATAGATTTTGTACAAAATGATGGAGATTTTATATATCTATTGTTGTTCTTTGTGTGTATGTATGGTGATTCAGGCATGTTGTTTTAGGGTCAATTTCCATGTATTTTATCTAAATAATAATATAAATGTACAGTGATAGAAATACTTGAGTTAGAGAGTAGCAAAAATATAAGCATAATACACCAAAACATCAGGAGCTTGCGTGCAAATTTTAATATATTTTTAGCTGAACTTGGGTCTTGGAAAAAATATCCTGATATTAAAATATTGACAGAGATCTGGATTGAAAATGAATAATCATATTTATATACGGTGCCAAATTACATATCCATAATTAACTGTAACAATAAGTATAGGGCAGGTGGGGTTGTAATATTTATTAAAAGTGATATTGATGTGATTAGTCATGATGTATGTGATTTTCAAGCAGCGGACAGTATTGGGGTGAAACTATGTAATAATTCAGTTAATATATCCATTTTGGCTATTTATAGACATCACCGATTTCCAGTCGAAGTATTTATAGATGAATTGCAAATATATATAATTAAATCCAATAATTACATTAATGATAAGCAACTATTTTTAGTTGGAGATGTTAACCTCAATTTATTGCTTGATAATCCTGCTGTTGATAATTACAAGACACTACTGGCAGGTGTGGCTTAGAATCTCTAATTAACGTACCTACAAGAAATCACTACAAAATCCCAAAGTTGTATTGATCATATATTTGCAAAATTAGTAAATAAAAATTTAATTACTTACGGGGCAGCAGTAATTGATGCCCGAATAACGGACCACTGCTTCTTGCTCTCCGGGGGTATGGAGTGCATCTTGAGTCTGTTCTTCTTAAGGAGGGGATGGAGTGAATCTTGGGTCTGTTCTCCTTGGACACGGTCGAACTGGGCCCACGGTCACAACATTTCTAAGCGGATTAGCGTCGACCCTCGAAGGGGTCAGGGTTGAATTGGGCCCCTGGTCAGTTAGGGACACTGTTGAACTGAGCCCACGGTCACAACTTTCTAAGCGGATTATCGCCCGTCAGTGTTGAATTGGGGCCCTGGTCAGTTAGAAAGCATTTATCATTAGTTAGGTGATCGGGCAACATTAGTTTTGTTGAGCGATCGGTAATTCGTTTTTATTGTAATGTATGATAACATTAAAAACTAAAACCTAATATAAGAGACATAAATATAATGAAACTAAATAAAATAAAATACTAAAACATAAACAGATATAACATTCATTAAAAATACTGTATAATAATCTTTTAAGTATTATTTAAACTTACGAATAATGCTACTCAATAACGTATTGTGATCAATATCTTTTTCAACGAAACATTTTAAAATTTTTAGGATGATGATATAAATGCTCCGAAGTTCATTTACAGTATGACTGCTGTAGATGTTACATCAAAACTAAAACCAAGTTGGATGGGAGCAATCAAATTTTAATTAGATACTGCCTCCGACCTGACCATGGGCCCAGTTCAACCGTCCCTTTTAATGACCCTAACAGACCGTGGGCCCAATTCGACACTGCCTCCGAACTGACTATGGGCCCAATTCAACCGTCCTTTTAACGGACCCTAACTGACCATTGGGCCCAATTTGATATCACCCGTTCTCCTTAAAGAGTGGATGGAGTGCATCTTGGGTGTGTTCTCCTTAAGGAGGGTATGGAGTGCATCTTAGATCTGTTCTCCTTAAGGAGGGGATGGAGTGCATCTTGGGTGTGTTCTCCTTAAGGAGGGTATTGAGTGCATCTTGGGTCTGTTCTCCTTAAGGAGGGGATGGAGTGCATCTTGGATCTGTTCTCCTTAAAGAGTGGATGGAGTGCATCTTGGGTGTGTTCTCCTTAAGGAGGGTATGGAGGTGCATCTTAGATCTGTTCTCTTAAGGAGGGGATGGAGTGCATCTTGGTCTGTTCTCCTTAAGGAGGGGATGGAGTTGAATCTTGGGTCTGTTCTCCTTAAAGAGTGGATGGAGTGCATCTTGGGTGCGTTCTCCTTAAGGAGGGTATGGAGTGCATCTTAGATCTGTTCTCCTTAAGGAGGGGATGGAGTTCATCTTGGGTCTGTTCTCCTTAAGGAGGGATGGAGTGCATCTTGGGTGCGTTCTCCTTAAGGAGGGGTATGGAGTGCATCTTGGGTCTGTTCTCCTTAAGGAGGGGATGGAGTTCATCTTGGGTCTGTTCTCCTGTTAGAAATAATTGATTCTATAAAAAAACAAAGAGCTCAAGCGGTTATGATGATATTCCACAAAAATAATAAAATAGCAAAATACTCTCTAGTTAAGCCATTGAAACATATAATTAATGCCTCATTTTAACACTGGGGTATTTCCATATAAACTAAAAATATCAAAAATTATTCCGATCTTCAAGAAAGGAAATAAAAAAGAAATATCAAATTAACCGCCCAGTCCTCCGCTTCTCCCTTCCTTTTCAAAATTTATGAGCGTGGCAATGCACAATAGATTAATACTCCATTTACAAAGAAATGATTTTTTTGACAAAGAACAACACGGATTTCGTGAAGGGAAATCAACTATTACGGCTTTGGTAGCATTTGTAGAAAAGTGATAGAGTCAGTGGACAAAAAGGAAAAAAGTAGCTGGTGTTTTTATGGACTTAACCAAAGCCTTTGATAGCTTGTCGCATAGGCAAATATTGTCAAAATTACAATCTCTTGGCGTTGGTGGGAGGTGCATTTGGATTGGTTTAGGTCATACCTGACCGACAGAGTTCAGTATGTACAGGTTTCTCATCGCCATATGTGAATAATGTTTCAAACATTCTCATCAAAAACAAAACAAATTAAACACGGGGTACCTCAGGGGTCTATACTCGGGCCCCTTTTGTTTATCTGCTATGTACAAGGTATTCCAGGTATTTTAAGTCCAAGCCATGAAACATGCCAATTAGTAATGTATGCAGATGATTCGAACCTTATAATAACCGCAAACTCAAACTCAGAATTGGAAATCAAAGCCTATACAGAACTAACAAAATTACAAGAGGGCCTTTACTAATAAACAAGTTTTTTTGAATCCACAGAAAACAAATGCAATGCTATTCTCAACTAAACAAAATAGAGATTTAACATTCCCTACCATAATGCTAGACTTGCAGGAGGTCGAGACATATTGATAGGTCAAAATTCTTGGGACTTTATATCGATAAAAATTTATCTGGACTATCACATTGACCACATTACAAATAAAATAAATTCGGGAATCTTTGCACTAAGAAGGATGCATTTATTGTGTAATGTGGACGCTCAAAAATCGATCTTTCATGCTCATATCCAGTCTCATATAGCTTATGGTCTCTGTATATATGGTGCAACATCATCTTCTAACCTTAATAAATTAATTAGCATTACAAAAAAAAGGAATAAGAGTAATATTAAAAAAGAAAAAGGACGAGTCTGTTAAAACGTGATTTTTCTTCACTAGGAATTTTGACTGTTTACGCTCTTTACGCTCTACAGTGCATGATGTATGTGAAAGCAAAAGTCATGTCAGACTTCAACCAAGTGAAGAAAGACACCCATACGAAACTAGGAAAAAACAAGACATACGTTTACCAAAGCATAGTTTAGAGTTTTATAAGAGAAAAACATCTTACATGGGGGCAACATTTTTAAAACAAATACCGGTGAATTTAAAGTCCGAAAGTAATTTAAAATCATTTAAAAAAAAGGTTCAACAAATCTTTGATTAATAAGGCACCATATAGTATGGCGGAGACCTGTACATGCTGGGAGTAAAGTGAACCTAAAGCTTGAGGGGTGCTCAGGACAAACGTAGAGTTAATTGTGTATTTTTTTAGTTATAATTATTTAGACTATTTTATTGTAATTGACGAAAAATTTTACAGATCAATTAATGTGACACTATTCATGTACAACATTTTGTATATACGAATAAAGATAATTGACTATGACTATGACTATGACTACCTTCATGGCCACTTTTTAAAGAATTAAAAATATTGCCACTTCGGTATATTTACGTGTATAAGGTTTTGAGGGTATTTTATGAGAATAGTGGAAACACATATGTCGATGAAAATCATTATAAAAATAAGTTAAGGTCAAAATGTAATCTATTGGTCCCAAAACCAAATGTGACATATTTTATGAAAACTATTGAATATCTGGGGCCGAAGATTTTTAATACTTTACCAATGCATATAAGGAGGGCAAATAATATAAATACATTTAAAAAAATGGTTTGTGTTTGGTTATTTAAATTAGAGAACATAGAACCACTTTTAAATTTTTAAATAACTTACAGAAATTAAGTAAAAGTAAGAATTAAAGATCATGTCTTAAAGGGTTAGTTGGAAGTTAAAATATATTTATGTACAGCATGGTGCTGTGGTTTGTGCGTGTGTACTTGTATCCACAGAGGGGTGTGTGTGTATGTATTATTGTTTGTGAGAGTTGTTGTATACTTGTGTTAGTTGTACATAAGTTTAATTGTAAATACTCATTGTATGTATGTTATGAAGGCCTGTAGTAAATGAGATGTTATGAGTGTATGTGTGTGTATGGTTCAATATAAATATATGTAGTAATTCTGTGCATGTATGGTTGTTTATGGAGGTATGTCGTAAATGTGATGTGTGTGGTATGTGTATGTGTGTGAGAGCATATGCGCATGTATGGTTTCAGGGTAAATTTATGTATTGTGTCTATAACGGTTGTTATAAAGTACTGATTATAAATATTAGTACAAGATGATAGTTCATTGTATGCTAGTTATATTTACATAATGGAGTTTAAAAAATTTGTTATTTTATTTGGGAAGTGGAGACTACTGTAAAATTTTAAATACATTTTGTTCATTTTCTTATATTGGTGATTTTGTATGTATTTATCAGTGCACAACATTTTTTCATTTAAATGTGTTTGCTATGTAAAATTTTACTTTAAGAGCCAACAAACTTTATTCATGAAAGAGAAGAATTATATGAGTAACAGACTGCCATAGCACCTCTTTTTATTAAAAGTAAATTAGTGCCTCTAATCAGGCATTGCCTGAGAGGATTATGTGGATATTTATTTTATCCACATAATCAAGGATTTAAACTATTAAAGTAACAATAAAAATACATTGTGTAGTTTCTCAAGGTCAGTATCACAGAAGTCATGTATGGTATCTTTATTATAAACAGGTGTTTGGAGTATGTGTTTTTTAGTTTAATTGTTAAATATGTTATGTTATTTATTATTTTTTATATACTTCTGTAAATATTGTATCACTTTTGTATTGATGTGTTTTGTATGTATGCTGTGGATGGAATAAATAAATTATTATTATTAAATTATTATTATATCAACTTCCAAACACATATATGTGACGGAAATCTCGTAAGACATATATGTACGATGGTGATGGCCCATCCAACCCTCTGGTACATAAATATTGTTAACCATCCACACGGTCATAGCACTGATATCAACTCCCAAACACTTAGATGTGACGGAACCCTCGTTAGACATACATGTACGGTGGTGATGGCTCATCCAACCCTCCGGTACATAAACTTTGATAACCATCCACACGGTCATGGCACTGATATCAACTCCCAAACACATAGATGTGACAGAACTCTCGTAAGACATATATGTACGGTGGTGATGGCCCATCCAACCCTCCGGTACATAAACTTTGTTAACCATCCACACGGTCATGGCACTGATATCAATTCCCAAACACATAGTTGTGATGGAACTCTCGTAAGACATATATGTACGGTGGTGATAGCCCATCCAACCCCCCGGTACATAAACATTGTTAACCATTCACACGGTCATGGCACTGATATCAACTCCCAAACACATAGATGTGACAGAAATCTCCTAAGACATATATGTACGGTGGTGATGGCCCATCCAGACACACCGGTACATAAACTTTGTTAACCATCCACTCGGTCATGGCACTGATATCAACTTCCAAACACATAGATGTGACAGTACTCTCCTAAGACATATATGTACGGTGGTGATGGCCCATCTAACCCAACGGTACATAAACTTTGTTAACCATCCACACGGTCATTGCACTGATATCAACTCCAAACACATAGATGTGACGAACTCTCCTAAGACATATATGTACGGTGGTGATGGCCCATCTAACCCTCCGGTACTTAAACTTTGTTAACCATCCACTCGGTCATGCACTGATATCAACTCCTAAACACATAGATGTGACAGAACTCTCCTAAGACATATATTTACGGTGGTGATGGCCCATCCAACCCTACTGGTACATAAACTTTGCTAACAATCCTCACGGTCATGCACTGATATCAACTCCAAAACACATAGATGTGACAAAACTCTCCTAAGACATATATGTACGATGGTGATGGCCCATCTAACCCAACGGTACATAAACTTTGTTAACCATCCACACGGTCATGGCACTGATATCAACTCCCAAACACATAGATGTGACAGAACTCTTCTAAGACATATATGTACGGTGGTGATGGCCCATCACACCCTCCGGTACATAAACTTTGTTTAACCATCCACACGGTCATGGCACTGATATCAACTCCCAAACACATAAATGTGACAGAACTCTCCTAAGACATATATGTACGGTGGTGATGGCCCATCACACCCTCCGGTACATAAACTTTGTTAACCATCCACACGGTCATGGCACTGATATCAACTCCCAAACACATAGATGTGACAGAACTCTCCTTAGACATATATGTACGGTGGTGATGGCCCATCACACCCTCCGGTACATAAACTTTGTTAACCATCCACAACGGTCATGGCACTGATATCAACTCCCAAACACATAGATGTGACAGAACTCTCCTTAGGACATATATGTACGGTGGTGATGGCCCATCACACCCTCCGGTACATAAACTTTGTTAACCATCCACACGGTCATCGGCACTGATATCAACTCCCAAACACATAGATGTGACAGAACTCTCCTAAGACATATATGTACGGTGGTGATGGCCCATCACACCCTCCGTACATAAACTTTGTTTACCATCCACACGGTCATGGCACTGATATCAACTCTTAAACACATAGATGTGACAGAACTCACCTTAGACATATATGTACGGTGGTGATGGCCCATCTAACCCAACGGTACATAAACTTTGTTAACCATCCACACGGTCATGGCACTGATATCAACTCCCAAACACATAGATGTGAAAGAACTCTCCTTAGACATATATGTACGGTGGTGATGGCCCATCACACCCTCCGGTACATAAACTTTGTTAACCATCCACATGGTCATGGCACTGATATCAACTCCCAAAACACATAGATGTGACAGAACTCTCTTAGACATATATGAACGGTGTTGATGGCCCATCCAACCCTCCAGTACATAAACATTGTTAACCATCCACACGGTCATAGCACTGATATCAACTCCCAAACACATAGATGTGACAGAACTCTTCTAAGACATATATGTACGGTGGTGATGGCCCATCACACCCTCCGGTACATAAACTTTGTTAACCATCCACACGGTCATGGCACTGATATCAAAATCCC
>JAQJVL010008112.1:0-21046 GCA_035578905.1 Stictocephala bisonia
TAAACGGGCAAGCAGATGCCCCAAATGTGCAAGACGGCAGGCCCGGTCACGACCTACTGGAGGTTCCAGCTGCAGATCTTCCAAAACCCCTTCCCAATCTTCCACCTTACGTTTACAAACTAACAACTCATCACCAACCTCCAGTAGATCAGACCACTCCACCATCGTACCCGCGGACAACTGCTCCCGCAGCAACCTCCGGAGATTCAAAACATCACCCTCCGGAGTCACCCCACGCGACCTCAACTCGAAAATCAACTCCTCCTTCACTAGGAGGGCAACATTCTGCAGATAGGCCATCTCAAACGCAACAAATCTCAACAATATACACAAAAAAACGACAACTCCAGGGTCCAAGACGAACAAAAACCCTCAGCCTACCAATCCACTGCTGACCACTCCATTCCACCCATGAAACCCATTCAACAAAGTAACCAAGCGGATTGCCTAATTTTTTTATTTTTTTTATTATTTGTTTTTTTTCTTTTTTTTTCTTAAGCAAATTATCAAACCGGTAGGTCGGCTAACACTGACCTACTAACTGGCAAACACCCTTCAACAACCAAGAGAGAAATTTTTTTTTTTTTTTTTTTTTAGGCAACCACGCTCTGCTACCAATTGAGACCCATCCCCCCCACCAAAGCTGGAAAGCGTGCCAACTGGGGGATGGCTCAAAACGAGTCAAGCGATGGGATCACGGGTGGCAGTTGGAGGGTCAAAATAAAACTCGGCAGCTGAGCAAAACTAATTTATTACCAAGCAAGCAAAAATAAAATAATCAAAAACGGCAGAAGGCCACAATATTAATTGGCAGAAAGCCCCAATATCGATTGCACTTAAAAGAAATAACAAGAAACACTAAAGTAACAAGAAAATAATACAAAAGCTACAAAAACAACAAACTCTACAAATACCAAAATTAATAATTAACAACTACATGGCCTATCTGCAGTCTAGCCTGAGACCCCCAAAACGTAAGAAAAATTTAATGCCCAAAAAAAGTGAAAATTTAGAAAACGTCAGGAAAACAACAATTAAACCGGCAATTTAGCCCACAGCCCGTAATTCCACCGAGGCCAGGGAGTAAGCCGGAATCCCTGGGCAGCTCCGAATTAGAAGTTACGTAAAAGTACAACAATCCCCTTTTGGTGAAAGTATTTTAAAAAAGAAGTAATTAAAAATAAAATATAACCCGGTACCGTTTTAGTAAAAAGTCACTTCACGACCTCCATAATACAATGAACGAAAAATATAAATAACAATCACTAGGCCTAAACATATAAATAAATAATATAACTTAACCATAGGGACCTAACAACTATAAAATCTAAAAAATATAACAACCAAATAAACTAATTAAACTACATAACCATAAATATAAATATAAATAAATATTAACATAAAAAAAATCTTTGTGTATTTTAAAAGTTTTTCTCTCTTTAATAAAAAAAAATATAAGTCCCATGGCTGTTTCATCAAATCACTGTTCCGTTCACTTTTAGGGCTAGGCCACATTAAAGTGTTCACAAACATTTTTCTTCTTCCTTTTTTTTTTGTTTTTTTTTTTATAAATATAAATATCCGCCTCAAAAACCCCCAGCTCAGCCGCCGGGAACAAAAAGGAACGCACTGACCTGAGGACAGAAGACTTCTACCCCAAAGATGTAGAGAGGGTAGCGGGCGACTCTATGCTCCAACATGGTCCTCAGGCCAGGCTAGCAGTGGGGAAGATCGAAATTCCACCGGACGGCAGGCTGAGGGCTGAAAGTCGCACTCAAGGACCCTGGACTGTAAGGCCAAACACAGCCATTAAAAATAGAACAGCCAAACCCTTTTACAAAAATAATACACATAACAACTAATAAACATGAAATGGCAAAACAAAACAAGAACAGACAAAATTATACATGATTAGCACACTAGAAAAATAAAAGATCCATTTTTAGGCTATGAAAAATTATGTTGGAAAACCGATTTAAGACAAACTACAACTTAACAAATTACCAAAGAATTAATTACGTATATGGACTTAAAATGACAAACTGAAAACTAGGCTATGGATACAGGGGCAATATGTTATAACATGAAAATCAAACTAAAGATAGGCTAGGTTATTGTCAATGAACAAAAATATGATATATCGGTAACTCCAACTGAAAAAAGGCTCAATAAACATTATACAGAATTACAATTGAAAATAAAACAAGATATAATAAAGCAATTACTGGTAAAACTGTAACATTGAGCACATGGCTTTAACCTAGTCTGAGAAACATCTAGACAAAGAACCCAAATTTAACAAAACTCAGAAAACACAAGTAAGCCCGTTGAATATTATTTAAACAAAGTATTTTCACCAAAAGGGTGATTAGATATTAGAAATTACAAATGAACACTTACGTTTAGGAGTCTCTCAGCCGGCAACCATGACTTGACGAAAGCTGCAAAGAAACGACAAGAAAACTGGCCAACCGGACCGACGACAGCTGGAACACGGAACGAACGGATCCGGGCCAACGGCCACCAAAGTACGCGAAACGCAGGACACGAGCGATCTCAGGCAGCCTGGCAAACCACGAAAAAAAAAAAAAAACGAAATGTACCGGTCAAAAGACCCGGTACAGCACTCGTTCCAAATCGATCTTCGTAAGAAGATACCAGCCAACTAATTACTCTCTGAATCATGGTATGCCAAGACTTCTAAGGACTGGAGGAGAAGCTTCTGAGATTGACTTCTTTGGAATATCAACACTTTCATTCAAAACAAAAATTCTTCACCTATTAACAAATTAATCCATTATGTTTCCTTGCACAACCTCATGTACACAATTACACACAAGACAGTACATAACATCCTGGACTTTACAAACACAAACTAAAAATCTATTTGTTAGTGTTACGATTACTTGTTGATGGACTTATTTTTGTGTAAACTATTATTTTAATATATACTAAGATATTCTGTTTATGTAAATGGCTGTATAAATGGTGAAACCGTTGAGCAAATAAATAAATAAACTATTTATTAATACTTTTTATAATCATGTTCAACTAATTTGCCCTTTTCTCCTTTCTAAATTGAACTATTTAGCTGATATTACTTTCTTCGTCTGAACTAGTATATAAAAATTCAAGTATAAGACAAGGGTCATCCATTTTACAATATAAAATGTGCTGTGGCTAACCAGACACATTATGTCTGTTAGATATGTGTCACGTACAATTTGGATCAATACCAATTAATGAACAATATCACAAATTTATACATTCGTAATTTATGTAATTTAACAAAGTATCTATTGATAATTGAATGTATTATGTACTGTACTAACTGTTGTTAAATGAATTGGTTTATATATTTTAACTGAATTGGTAACTATAAGATATGAAAATAATGGAGCAAATTATATTCACATAACTTTAAATGATCATTGTACTGTGTCTAAAAATTGACCAACAGCTATGTTATTTTTATCAATTCACATGGGGTGTTGATAAACAGCTGTGTCACTGCTCATCAGTTGGAGGTTGTTTAAAACAGCATAACTTGTCTTTAACCCTTATAGTGCCAGGCCATTTTTTGCATTTCCTATGCGAAAAGTGCCAGGCCAATTTTGGCAAAAATGTAAGGTTCCAGGTAAAAATTTATAGAATCCATGTTTTAGTCATATTTATATAAATTCTCTTTTAAATGAAAGAGCAATAAGTGGTCTATAGAGCTATGTATATATATTTAACCTTTCTTTGTAATAAATTTTATATTTTTCTAAAAACCTTTTGAAAAATTTTTTTTTATTTTTTTCAAGTTTTGAAGGTCCGTATGTTAGTTATAATTTTATTTTAGAATATTGTCCTGAACGGCATTTTATAGAGCATTTAAAACTGAACTAATACATATAATTTCATTTACTATACTTCTAAAATTATCTCTTTACAACCGCTTACTCAACCGATCAGAATATCAGCAGCACGTGCACTGACATAACCTAACCTAATAGTTACGTGTCTGTCACGGAACAGTTACGTCATCTAGATACAGTCCAAGAGCGAAACTGCGTGCAGCGGTCATTGGCAAAGCGTCTGGTATTATTCTGGCGGCCATTTAATAAAACATAACGATGCACTATAACAAATACAGCGCGTCTCTCACAGCGACGCTGGCATTTCTCGCACTAGTAAGGGGCGTCGCTGACAGCGATTCCCGGCACTATAAGGGTTAAATGGAAAAATTGGAAACACATATACTAAGTTGGGCCTAATCTATTGGTAAACCAATATTTTTTAAATAACTTATCAATATTTATTTCTCATTTTAGGCCTAGCCTACCTGTTTCATGAAACTGAATAGACAAGACAATTTGCAATAACTAGGACTATGTTATCTTAAAAAATTTATTGTCAACTAGCCTAGGCCTAGACCCAAAATGATTGTTCAGTTGGTGTTGAAAATTAAATAAACATAACAAAACACTAAAAAAGTCATACAAATTACGCTAGGGTACATTACGCATATTTGAAGAGAAATTTTACGATCATAAACAAGAGTTGGGATATTAGCCACCAACATACCTATCGCAGACTTGTCAACCTTGAGATGTATCAATGCGTACTGGAGGTTTCCCAAATTAGATAGGAACAAAAGGGTAACTACACAAATTTATTGGGGAAAAAAGCTGGAAAAACTATGAAAATGAGGAGAACTTTTTTTCCGCTATGAACAATTTTTTTCTAAATTCATCATTGTTGGTGTAAATATATTGTTGTGGGTATTCAATTTCAGGGGAATTGCGTTTTGATCACAAATATTAAGAGGTATTAGAGCCGGAAATGTGCTGATTTCAGTTAGGTTGTTAGATTTGGTAAGGTTTGGTTAGGTTTTGGTTAAGTTATATTAGGTTATGTTAGGTTTAATTAGGTTAGGTTATCAAAAAATTTATTAATTAATCTTACTAAACCTAACCTAACAGAATGTAACTTACCTTACCTAAAAAAACAAATCTAACAGTACCTAACCTAACCTATAAAAATATAACTTTCTCTAAATAGGCACTTTTCTTGTGCTAACAATCTTAATAATGGCCCGATATCAAAACCACTTATATATAGTCTTGATTAGGACGAAATCCCGCATAATTTGAGTATCCACAATGCTATATTTTAGTAAAAGAAAAATTTTTCAATTTTTTTCTCTTAGTAAAACTTATCTTTTCACAAACGAAAAGTTTTCCCCCAAAAAATTGTTTTAGTACTCTCAAAGTTAGCCCATTATAAATGTTTTGAGAAAAAAGTTAAAAAAATCCATAATAAAGCCAGTTCTAGACCCATTTCAAGTAAAATTTTGTTTGGTGGCAAGAAACTGCATAAATACATCAGAGGACTATAAAAATTAGGTATCCGAGTTTTAAAAATGTGTTAGGCCTATTTGTAAGACAAACTAAACCAATTTTTTGTTAATTATAGATTTAGACAGTGTTAGAAACTTAATTACTGTACTGTATGTGTTATATGTTAGTGTTGCATTTAACTTCCAGTAGCGTCATTGTTCATGACAAATAGCAATGAATATTGATATTATTGTAGCTTCTTCTGGCGCTTATAAATTGTGTGAGTTTGGAGGTTTCTTGCGTGAGATGACCTTTGAATGCGCGAGACTCAAGGATTTTGCATGAGGGTTGACAGGTCTGCCTAATGTCAATAAACTAAATAAGGCCAGCATTCTGACCTGGTTACACAAGAGGTCTAGAAAGTTCGTAAATAACACATTTATTTATGTGATGTGGTTAAGTTTTTAAAATCACTATCAACTTGCCTTTTTTTAACAAAAACCTAAACAAAATAAAAATTAGTAGGCCTAATCCATAAAATTTTGTCTAAAGTAGAACATTTAATGAAAAAAATAGGCTATAAAAAGGTGTCTTTAACACCAAGGACACTCACTTAATAACACTTTCTTGAGATGAACAGCAAAAAATATTCTTTTCACACTCAGTCTTGGACTTCAATAACTGACCTTGATTGATGTTAACATTGGATGGATTTAGCCTATGCTTTTTTCTCTTGTATGAAATTACTTTAAAATCGGACATAACATAGTTCACATTTCACACCACTTACCCAAAATGAAAACTTTATTTACATTTGGGAAGACAAAAATATTTTATTACGGGTTTAAGTAGACTGTACGATTACAACGTAAATAATATGAAAATGTAACGAAAGATGGATGGAATAAGTAGGGTTATGATATTATGTTCTCTGTATTTCTTTGCCTTTTTCTCTTTTTTCTACATTGTAAAATATGTTCGCCCCTGAAACCATAGTGTCCTCTGGGTTGAAACCATGTGACCATTGATTTTACTATACATAGATTTTATATAGTAAAATCAATGATGTGACTTACGTTTAAGTTAGTTTTTTAATTCCTCCTTTCCATCATATAGTACATGTTTGTGGATGTATGTGATTACATATATTGTCGTGTTATTTATTTATACACGGTTTACACCATTTATAAGTTAATACGGTTCTCTTCTTTTAAGTAAATTGAGATTTTATGGTTTTAATGAAGCTGCTTTGACACTTTTGACATCTCTCCTTAGTGGAAGGTTTTAAACAGTTATCTTTGAAGGTTTGAATCTAGTTTTTTACCAGTTGGACAGGGGGTTCCTCAAGGGTCAATTTTAGGTCCAATACTTTTCATAATTTATAAAAATGATTTGCCTATCTAAATTTCGTCTCCCCTGGTTCATAGTTATTTGTTTGCTGATGATCTGAGTATCTGTTGCAACTTTAACTCAAAAGATGTTTTGGATTTAACCATACAATCTGTATCTGACATTGTAAAAGACTGGTGTTCGGCTAACTTTCTTTGCCTGAACAATAACAAAGTCCAATATCTAACTTGGGATGCCTCTGCCTCTTTTTGAAGGTGGAACACTCGTTGGAATTGAAGAAGTCTAGCTTAGAAGCAATAGCATTACCCAGTTTCGCTATTCTGGGAAAAGGTGAATGAATAATGTAGTTGGTGTTGTGCTGCCTCCTTAAGAAGATGTCTTTAGACATAGTTCCACAGGGAATCCGAAGCTCGATCAAAGAAAGTAATGCAGGAAGCAGAGATCAGCCACGTCTCAAAGAGCTTTAAGAGGATAAAATCCGAGCCACGATACAATCTCACAAACAGGTGCATCAAGGTAGGAGGCTTCTTTTAACTGGCTTTCGGAGGCTGTAAGAGGAGGAGTTCTTGGGGCAGTGCATTCTCGACTCCCATGTAAAGCAAGGCCTGATATTGAAAGATTTTCTTTGGAAAGGATAATCGAGTGTGCTGCTGTAGAAATTGCATACACTCAATCATTTATTTATTTTTTATTTATTTATTCATAAGACGCTGATCGTCAAGATATGGGCGAATATGGATTTTGAATGAGTGTAGATGAGTGAATGTTGTCATTGTTACAAACGAAGGCCGATTATTCCTTAGAAAGTGTCATTAATTAATAGCCCAATGACAAATGAACAGCCGGTGATAATCAGCTGATCCTTCTCAAAATTTGGGATCAAACTGAGAATCTTTAGCACATGAAGCTGGGATTGAACCAACTGACCAATTTCTCAGCCCTTGTTAGTAATAACTATTTATCACTCACCATTTCCAAATAATGACAGCTTTATGGATCAGTTGGAGAGAATTATTTATTCTGTGTGTCACGAAATAACTAGAAAAACTTTGGTTGTATGTGGCGACTTTAATATAGGTACTTTAATTGATACTTCTTTTAAACAGGATCTGTTTGCTTTGCTCAGCTCATTTGGTTTAACATCACACATAAATAATACAACTAGGGTTACAAATTCTTTCAAGTTCAACGATCGATTCTTTCAAACAATTAAAATTGCCAAGTAAACGTTGTTGAACTTGGCTTGTCAGATCACAACAATCAGGTATTTAATTTCGATCAGGTCTTCAAATCGACTTAAAAAAACTAAGATTTTAATCTAAAAAGAACTTTTTTATAAACTCAAATGCATTTCTTCAGAAACTATCTAACTAAAACCAATTGGGATGCCATTGTAAATATTAATTTGAATATAGATGGCATGTTTAATTCCTTTTTACAGTTGTTCTCATCAGGCTTTCTTCGAAACTTTCCCAAAACATGTTTTAAAGTTAATAAGCAATTGAATAAGAAATCTAGACTCACACAGGGTTTTAAAATATCCCTAAATAATTAGAGAGAAATTAGATCAATGGTAAAGTCATCAACGGATTCTGTATTTCAAATAATGTACTATAGTCATACGTGAATCTTCTTCAAAAACTAATTCAAACCTCAAAAAGAACTTGTCATGATCAACAGAAAAAAAAAAATAAGAACAACAGAAAACAAACCACGAACTATATGGAACATAGTGCAACAGGAGATGGGAAGGATTGTGACTCTTAAAGGACTTTAGTAGTACCGTAGTCAATGCCGCCGTCGTATCGGATAAACGTCAGACGGACAATTACTTCAACAATTCCTTTCTTTGTGACCCCTCTACCCTAGCACCACCCTCATCTATAAAAAGGTCTTTACTCAATCTTCAAGAATTTAGCCTATCAGTTATTTCTTCTATGTTTCTGGCACCCACTAAGGAACAAGAAGTGTTAGAGACTATTCAGTCCTTAATAAATAAATTCTCATCTGGTTGGGATGAAATTTCTCACAACCTTTTTAAAACATTGCAGTAAGGAATTGTCTTATCCATTAACCTTTCTGATCAATCAATCGTTACAGCAAGGAAAGTTTCCATCTAAGCTAAAATTTACTGTAGTAAAACCTTTATTCAAAAAGGTAGATCCCTCATCACAAAATAACTATCGCCCCATAGTATTGATTCCAACCATCTCAAAAGACTTTGAAAAAGTAGTGCTCTTTAGGTTGTCCTCAAATTTCTCTAGGTTCAACATTATTAATTAACACCAGTATGGATTTCAGAAGGGAAAATCAACAGTTTCGGCTCTGTATGACTTCACAAATGTGGTTTAGAGAGCCTTGGATGAGTCTTGGAAGGCCGTTGGGGGTTTTCTGTGACTTTTCCAAGACCTTTGACTGTGTCAACCATGAAGTTAAAAGTTAAAGTTTGTCTTATTTCACCAGGCGAAGTTAGAACTAAGAAGCCCTCTCTAACACTTAACCTGGGGACCAACGGCTTTACGTGACTTCCAAACCACGGGAGCGGCAGGGCAAAAACTGTTAATGGTCAATATCGGGAATCGAGCCCGGACCGACTGCGTGGCAAGCCAACGCCTTATCCCCTTATCTACGGCCGCTCCCGTACTCCACCATGATACTCTCCGTCGAAGCTGAGTCATTATGGAGTGTGTCTCTGTTAATTCCACAAATGGGAATTCGTCCTCATCTTGGGACTTGGTTCAAAAGAGAGTTCCAAAAGCTTGTATTCTTTCTCCACAACTTTTTATTTACAAATATAAATGACCTAAAAAGCAAAGTTAAGACTTATATTACTTTTGCCGATGATGTTTCAATTTTAATTTCAAGCAATAATTTAAGTCGTTCATTAGCCAGACCTGGTTCCAGGACAATGGGCTTTTATTAAACTTACAAAAAGCTAATGCAGTTAACTTTCTCCTAAGACACTCTCTTCAAACACAAGACGAAGACTTGTTCTTTCCATCGGTTTCTGCTGTACGTGTTCAAAACCATCTACAGTATTCTCGGTTTCAAATCTCTATCGTGGAGGATTCATGTCGATAAGCTCTGAAAAAATTAAATTCTGTAAACATTTGCTAGATGTGTGCTGAAAACATTGAAGCAATGTCAAATCGCTATGGTTGTTCTTATTGAGGATACTGAAAGGCCTCACACCCTATGGAATCTTCGTATACGGTTACTACGCCTGTTTTTGACAAAATCTTAATGTCAAAAAATGATTTTGAGAATTATTATTCAGCGCCCCAAAACAGCATAATATGTAAAGATTATTTAAAAACTTTATAAAGCATACTTATTAGCCATTATTTCATCTATTTTGAATGTTCTCTTATTCACATTCAAAATACTTGATAACTTGGCACATACTGGTGTTCTTCATGATCATCATACAAGGATGGACAAGATTTGTGTTACATAACGGTACCACATAAAACATCTGCATTCGAAAGAGTCCATTGTATGGAGAGAATTCATATTCACTTAACAATAATTAATTTTTATATTTGGACATAAAAGATGATAAAACCCTACCAAAATTCAAAACGAAAACGAAATCACGGCTCAGCGAAACAGGAGATTATTCATTTAAGGTTTTAGAAAAGTAAGTGATTTGTTAAGTTGGTCTAATTTTGATGGGGTTTATTATATATAATACACAGGTGTAACTGACATAAACAAACTTCAGGAGGTTGTTCCTCAGGGGTCAGTAAACACAAACCCAAAAAATTCTTATAAACAAATGTCCTAATATGCACTGTTTTCTGTCTGCCTGTGTTTTTTTTACATTATAATTTGAAAGACACATAGAACTTGATTGGGAACTTGCCTTCTATTGATTAAGAATTCATAGTTAAGTATATGTTATATAGTGTATGGTTTTTGTCAACTACTTATTAATTTAGAATTTTATAAAAAGCTGTAATATATGTTGGTTAATAGTCAAAAAGTCATGGGATAATAGTAAAAGTATCAGGTGATTTCTTGTAATAAAGGTTAATCCAATCCCCATAAGTCATTAAGACCTTGCTTCAACTCATTCTATTTATGCTTGCTAATCGATCCGTTAAAACCAGCGCAGGGGAGGACGATAACTTTGTGATCCCATTGTTTAGACGACTCCCCACATAGAGTGATTGGGACTGATCTAGTGCCCAATCTCCATTTGTATTTCCAGTAGTTACTACTGCCCCACGCAAAAGTTAGGAAGGGATTCAACAGTATCATTTGAGGGAGGTTTATAACACCAACAGGCTATTTTGATTGGATCGTTAATTTAAAGGAACTTATTTTGTCCACCAAAATGTTCCAAGCACATGTCTCAGGTAGTATTGAGTGAAATATTTGACCTGATGAAGCCATTTTTTTTAAGATTTAGGAGGTGGAGTTTGATATTTTTAGAGTGGACGAATTTCTGAGGTGAGAGATCCTGTGTAATGGGAGAAGATTTGGGGCATTTCAAGATTTATTGAATTCTTTAAATAGTGCATCTGACTCTCATATCTGGGAGGATGCTGGATTGCACATCACAGAAGCCAAGGAGAGTAAAGTTGCCATGAGAATACCACTAATAGGCTTATGACGCTTATTGCAAATTGAGATGGCTGGCTGCAAACTCGACTTTCCATGTCAAAATCAATAGGGCCCTGCTCAGCCATCATTTATTGATAACTCGCTATATTAAAATGTTAATATAAAACATGTTTTAATGCTATAATACTGTTGTTTAACGGGTATTACATGGAAATTTGGTTCAAAAATTTGCATTTAGCGTAGAACCAAAAAATATGTTCATCCAACGTATTTTAATCTTATTAATGTAGATTTTAAAAGAGTGGCACTTTTGGTGTAGTTTGCATAAGTGGTTGTCACTGATCTTGTCTTTGAAATTTAAGATTTGTCAATTATTGTTGATGTTGTCTTTTATAAATTTGTATGTTCAATGTTTCAAATTATCAATTGGTTTTAAGAATAAAAACTCTCTGAAAGCTATTTTATTAATAAATGTATTGAAATTTAATTTGTATAAAATTTTGTTTGGATTGTTTAATGAATTATAGAGTTATGAAATTTCGAATATTCAAAGTTGACAAACTCACCGTTCGGATTATTAAAATCAGAGTACCGGTAAATGATCAATTATTACAATAATTCAAGTATACACATTTTTGTTGTTCATAGTATTAATACTGCGTACAATCCGTTTCACTATTTTGTACATTTTATTGTGCCCCCCCCTCTGATGATTAAATTTAAAATGTAGAGGATATTTATAATTAATTAAAGTGTTTGTTGATCGTAGTAAATAATATTTATTATATTAGTTTATATAATTTTTTATTGATTTAATCCAATGACCAGAACCATTTATTGAGGGTTAAGTTACAGGAATTTTTAGAAATGTTTTGAAAAAGCTTTCCCAGATTGTCCACTGACATACTAATTACTATCTACAGTGTGAAACACTGTCCTTTAATGAGGGGGAAAGAAAACTTTAGTAGGTCAAAACCACAATTCAAGCACACACATTATTAAATGATGTTCCAAGAATGGGATAGTGGAGCATTGAAACTCCCTGTGAAATGAGGACTGGGACTGGGTATTTTTAAATAAATTTTTTCTTGGCTTAGATTTTTAAAGATGCAAAGTGAAGGTAGGTAAGAAGAATTGCACATCTTAGAAATTGTTACTCAGGAGAAAGGATTAACTAAAAAGGTCCAGGAATTAGATGGTCTAAAACATTTGCTATATAAAATTCTCAACTTCCATATCAAAATTATTCCTCATAGCGATCCTTATGTACCTACAACAACTTTCAATTTAGTGTACCATACTACCAAATTCCTTGAATATAAAATATAACTTCTGTTTAACTTGACACTATCACACTTGTTGGCGGCAGTTGTTGCTATATACTCTAAATCAAACCTTAATTCATTCATTGTACTTCACTCGGATATTTCCCGACCTGCTGCGATCAGTGTTTATGTTTTTTGACGTTTGTTGTTGGTGTATGTAAACACATATGTCCTGGTCAAGTGTGTGTTCATAGGGCACTTCATCTTGTATCTTGCAGAATATGAACTCGCACTGCTAGAAACCTATTGCCTCGCCTTCAGTCATGTCATTGGTTAGACTTCAATACTGACTTACTGGGACCACTTGACTTACGACAGACTTTTTTAACAAATATGTTTTGATCATTTAGTATGATATATGCCACTAAAGCTACTCACTCACACTTCTTACAGCCGACACTTGGTTTGCCGTATATGGCGGTTTGTGACACTAAAACCTAGTTCGCATATCACAGTCAAGTTCCAGCTCCTGGGACTTTCAAAGCATGACCTTATTTTCTGTGTTTATAACACCTTCAATCCTCAAAAGCAGAGTGCCAAAATTTGTCCAATACAGAGATAATAAAAGCATTAATCCTTAATTCACTTTTCTTTGATGCAATGGTACCCTTCCAGTAATGAATTCTTCAATCTTTACCAATATTGACATAATGTCAATAAGTTCAACGTATTTATTAAATATCTTCTTGATATACATGCCTCCTCTTATAAAAAAATGGATTACAAAAAAGCTTGCACCCTGGATCACAGATCAAAGACGATGAATGCAAAAGCTATGAGATGAATGCTTCCGCAAGGCCAAAAAGATCTAAATGTGCCCATGATTGGTGGGGATGGCATATAAGAGATTAAGAACTAAACCATGTAGCAAACCAGATCTTAACTCTAAAATTAGACATTATTACCGATCATTATATGACACGAAAAATAAATTACTTAATCACTCTGGACAAAAGTTAAGGAGCTGGGGATGGGAAGTCAACCTACTGTTTCCTTCAACATCGACTTGATGATTATTTCATAATATTCTATTGATTTCAAAGCCAAAACTTTACGTTAATGAACTAACCAGTTCTCCTTTTCGTAGATCTTCATAATTTTCATTTCGTTTGGCTGCTGATTGAAGAAGTGCTAAGCCTTGAATTGGACAAACCAGTAACGCAGTCGAAGTGACAGTATTCCAATAAAATTCATCAACCCTACCCTACCCGTTACACTACAGACATTTCAGATATATTTCTTTTTTCTTTAATTTTCAGCTATTTTCCCTAGTGCCTGGAAGTTGATATGTTCAACTTTGCCCTAAAACTTCAAATCCTCTATCTTCCATTTGATTTAAGGACAATAGTATTATTCTCCGCCCTGTCCCAAATGCCTTGAGATAAATTTTTTTTCATAGCAATAATTTATGATTATCTTCAAAACAGTAAACCATATCTAACTTCATTTCTGGCTTCTGCCCTAAATCACAGCACTACAACAGCCCTTCTCGAAAATCGCTGAATGATTTTGGGCATGCAACATGGACAAGAGTAATAATTCAATACTAACACTTTATGACTTCTCTAAAGCTTTTGACTGCGTTTACTATCCTTTACTCCTTATGAAACTTTAAAATAAATATGGGTTTTCTGATAGCTGAAGTGGACTGGGTTCGGGTTGGTCACCAGTGTTGGTGCTGTACTGGAGATGTGCACGTCCGGAGATGGAAACCTTAATGATCAGAGGTGTGCCACAGGGAATACGTTCTGGGACCTCTACTTTTCTCACTTTACATTGATGATGTAACATCTGACTTTGCTTCTCTAAATATCCACTTGTACGCTGATGACGTTACAGATTTACCAATATTTCCGTATTGCTGTGTTCCCACCGAGCGAGTTTCACAAATATGAACCTTGATATTGGCTGGCAATGCTGCTTGGGTACAGAGGGACATGGACTAATGTTAAATGATAATAAAACCAAGGACTATCCTTATTGGACATTATAGGACTACTTCAACAAATCAATTTCATGATATCCCTATGGACAATACTCTCGACTACTCCGACAGTGTAAATAATCTTGGACCTTAATATGACCAAAAACATTGGGTTGATCTGATCATGTTACGTTGGTATGCAGTAGGGTGTTTGCTGCATTCACAGTCTTAAACGATGTTGCTTCCATCTGCCCTTTCTGTTTAAATGATGCTGTAAAAACTACTCTGGTTATGCTTCACTTCAACTACTGTTGACGTGGTGATCAATGACATGAACTGTTAAGCTCTCGAGGCAGGCTTCAAAGAGCACAGAATTAGATTTTTATTCAATTTAAGACGGGAACGATCATGTTTCTCCATTTTTCAAACAGTTAGGGAGGCTCAAACTAAAACATTTCGTGAAAATACCAATCCTTATTCTTGTGTTTAATATTTTTAAACACTAGATCTCCTGATAATTGTCCGACGCGTTTCAAGTTCATATCCGAAATCAGCACCAGAAATACACGTCAGGGAGCCTCATACTATCAGTGCCTATTCAATTTACACCACTCTCTATAGCAACTCTTATACTGTTTCTGCTTGGTGTTTATGGATATTTGCTTTCCCTTTTTTCATAATATCAGGACCATTGATAAGCGATTCTCGTTTCGGATTGGAGGTAACAGGACCTGCTTCTGCGAGGCCTGTAGGGCGGTGGGTGAGGTTATGGTTCATGAGTGATTGTAAGTGTGTGGAAATGTTGATATTAGAATTGGATTATTTCTGAATATAGAATAAAGATGATTCCCATGATACCAAACATACATACAATCATTTAAACATGAGAAAAATTGGCCATTTTACAAGTAGTGTAGCAATTACAAACAAAATAAATTACTTTTTTTTACTTATAAAACTAGAGCCTAGCATTATGTACATCTAACTTACATGTTGTATGCCCGCTGTAACATCTGTGGACAAAAACAAACTATTAAACATGCTGAAACTACTACTCTTATCACATTTGGTGAGATACCTTTAAATCCTGTTGACCATAAAGCCAAGTGATTGTCTTTTTAGACAATATTTTAGGATTGTTTGAATTTTTATTTGAAGCGGAGCGGATGGAAGTTGGTTTTGAAAAATTTAGGACCCAAATATTGAATGGAATGATGTGAAATAGTTTTATGACTTTGGGTGGTAGTTTAAAAAGATTTATTAACGAAGCTTCTCTGTACTGTAAATACGGTTATGTGGCAGAATACTTCTCTATTTCCGCTCCCCAGTATAAAAAAACAATCTCGACCACTTTTAAATATGAAGAGATGTTGAAACAAGTAAATTTGTGTAGTTCCTGAAATAAAGGAAGAGCTTGTTTGTTTAGATTTTTTAAGAATTATTCGAGAAAAAAATTCTGAGTTGTTCTTATCATTATCTATTAAGTTTTGAAGTACCTCCCAGCAACGGCCGAGCATACTGAAGCTTTTGAATTAATTAACTGCAAAATAAAGGGTTCTTATAACGAGAAAGTATTACAAAAATGTCTTAAAATATAAAAATTTTTATTTGGGATTCTTAATTTTGAGTGAGTCTAAAATGTGCGGTTCAAATGTTAAGTTTCTATCAAGCAAAAGACCAATTTCTTATTGATTTCCTTTTTTCCAAAGGTTCTAAACAGCTACATAACTGGAGAATTGCAGTTTGGTGAATGGATAATTTTTAAAGGAGAGGGCATGAAAAGCCAAAAAATCAAAATTAATGAGAATTTAGTTTTTTTTTACTAACATTTACTTGCATTTGTTTTATTAGAACACCATTTTCTTGTAGTAAAAGATCAGAATTAATCTGAATTTAGCAAGAAGAACAGAATCTTTTTCATGTAGAAATAGCGCAATATGTCTGCAAAAGAGTTTATATTTCCTTTATAAATTAAAATCTAACAAGTACCTTTTTACCTTTTACCTTCTTCTTCAACCACCACTCTCCTGCAAGGACAGGAGGGCACGTCACTATTTCTTCTTCGGGCTAGCCCTCAGACAGGTTTGGGATGTCAAGGAATGACTTGGACTGAGGATTATTAATTGTTAGTTTATTTGTTAATTAAATATGTGTAGAAGTCTTGTTTTTGTGTCAGCATGGATTTTGGATTTAAATAATTTGTTAGTGATTTTTTGAATTTAGTCTTGTTATTTGTTAGTGATTTAATGTTGTTGGGGGTTAGGTTGTTACAAAATTTTGTTGCCAAATGTATTGGGGATCGGTCTAGGGTCTTTTTTAGTTCTTCTCGAAGGGGGTCTTGATTCCTAGATCTTCTTTACTCCTTGTGTTGTGGCCAGTGGACAGATGACCTGTTTGATCTTTTCGTCAGTAGAATATAGTATGGTCTCATAAAATGTACATGGATTATTACGGTGAGTATTCCTTCTTCTTTGAAATAGTTTCTGCAGGGTGTTTTTAATGGTAGATCGTTAATATTATTTTAATTGCTTTTTTTTGTAGTATTAAGATGGGGTTCTAGATAAATTTGTGGAGCACTTCCCCAGGCTATTATGCCAAATCTAATATGAGATGTCCATTAGGTGAGTGGTAAGCGATGAGCGCTGGTTTTTTCCCTGCAATGGCTTATGATCCGTTAATGGCGTACAGAGCCGATGATAGTTTTTTGGGTTAGGGTTTCGGTGTGCTTGCTCCATGTGAGTGTGCTGTCTATTTGTAGTCCTAGGAATTTTGTGTGGTTAACTGTAGCTATGTTGTGTTTACTTCTTGTTGTGCTTGTGGTTGAATAGTTCTTGTTGTGAAATTGACTTGGGTATGTTTTTGTATGATTGATAGTTAGACTGATGGAATTTAGTTCTGTTTCTGTGGGTTTCTATTGTTGATTTTAGTCTTGTTTCAATTCATTTTGGTTAGTTCCTGGTATTATAAGTGTGGTGTCGTCTGCAAACATGATGCAATTGGAGTAATTTGGTAATTTTGATGGTAGTGAATTTATGTATATTAGGAATAGAAGTGGGCCGAGGACTGATCCTTGCGGAATCCCGTTTTTCATGAGTTTTTCTTTTGATCTATATGTTTTATTTATGTTTTGTTGATTTGATTTTATTTCGACGATCTGGTTTCTTTCTGTCAGGTAACTTTCCATCCATGTTTTAGCTTCTTGAGTTATGCCTATATCTTCTAGTTTTGTTAGGAGTGTCTCCCAGTTTAGGCAGTCAAATGCCTTCCTTAGATCCAAAAAGACTGCTGAAACTTGTTTTTTCTTTTCCCAATTTTCCGTTATAAAGTTTAGAAGGTCTGCGATAGCTGTATTTATAGACTTGTTGTTCCTAAATCCATGCTGGTGTTTATGAAGTTTGTTTTCGGAGTCCAAGTATTTCATAATTTGTCCATGTATTGCTTTTTCTAGGTATTTTGATACGGTTGGTAGAATCGCGATCGGTCGATAGTTTTCTACGTTATGTTTGTCAAGTTTCTTGAATTTCGGGTAGACTAAAGATGTTTTCAGTTTAGTTGGGACAGTACTTGTTGATATTGATGCGTTTATTATGTTTAGTAGAGGTTTTATTAGCTGGTCTTTACAGTGTAGTAGCAATTTTCCTGGAATTTCATCTATGCCTGCTGAATTGTTATGTTTAGTATTTTTTATTATTTGTTGTAGGTCCTTTTCTGTAATTGGTTTGAATTTTGTGAGGTTGGTTGTGTGTTTTTGATTTGTTGTTTGTTGTTTTTGAATAAGGGTTTCTTCTTCCTGTTGGCCTATTGACAGGAAGTATGTGTTGAAAAAATCTGCAATAATTTGGGGTTTCATTTCTCGCTTTCCATCAATATCCAGTGCTATGTTGGTGTCTTCCGAGCTTTTTTTTTTGTTTCTTTCTTCGTTTATGATTCTCCAAATTTCCTTTGTCGGATTGGTTGCTTGGGATATTTTATTTTGGACTTGGTTTCTTTTTGCTTCCCGTATTTGTAGATCATAAGTTTTTTTTAGAGATGTATAGTTTTTCTTATTTTCTAGACTTCCTGTGGTCAGATATACATTTTTGGCTCTTAGTGTATCCGCCTTCAGATTTTTAAGTTTGTTGTCTAAGGAGAAGATCCGGGTTTTTTTATGGTTAATAGTTTTAATTTGTATAGGACATATGACATTAAGGTGGTATTGCAAGATTCCTACAAATTTATTTAGTTTCTCTTGAGTATCTGTTTCTGTATATATTTCCTGCCAGTTTTCCTTTTTTAGTTGGTTTTTTATTAAGTCCATGTTTGATTTTGATAGATTTCTTGTGGTTATTTTTTGGGGGTGTTTTAAGTTAATATTTTTGTCTGTAATGCACTCTATACCTTGATGATCCGATAAAACATTGTCGATTACCCTTGTTTTTGGTCTAAGATAATTTGTTATGCAGCAGTCAATACTGGTTTTAGAGGTTACTGCTTTTCTTGTTGGGGGTAAGTCTTCTAGTTTGAGGTTATGTTGATTTAAGATGCTGGTAAGGTTTTTTAGTGCTTCTGAGTCTTTAAGAGTGTTAATGTTTAGATCGCCTAAAAGTAAGATGTTTTTGTTTTTTGTTGAGATGGAGTTGAGAAAATTGTCTAGGTAGGTCAAAAATTCGTTTGTTTTTCCTGATGTTGGTCGATATGCACAGATGGTTATGTATTTTTTTGAAAATAATTTGAATTCTATTGCTGCAAGTTCACAGATGAGTTCTTCCGTACAATCAGTTGTCTCGATGTTTTGTATTTCTATGTCTAGACATTCCTGTACATAGATGGAGGTTCCTCCCCATTTGTGAGTCTTCCTTGAGTAGTGGGTTTGAAGTTTGTATCCCTCTATGTGTATTTGTTCGAGAAGTTCTTTATTGTGACCATGTTCCGATATCATTAGAATGTGCGGGTTTATTTCTTCAAGGTGTTGTTTTAGTTGGTCGATTTTATTTTGAAGACCTCTTTGTATGTTAAGGTGGTAGATTTTTAAATTATTTCTTTTAATTTTTGTTGGGCTATCAATTTGAATTAGGTGTTTATTTGTTGTTTTTTTGTTGTTTGAGTGGGTGGCGTGGAGTTTTTTTGGAGCTTGTGTGTTTTTGGGGCGTTGGACGGTCCTGGAGTTTGGTCTTCATCGTTTGTGGTTCCGTTTTCTTCATTTTGTGTCGAGTTTCTCCCTGTGTCTGAAATTGGTTTGAGGCCTAGGTCTGTTAGAATAAAATTTGCTAGTTGGTAGTCTCCTATACGGTTCAGGTGCAGTCCATCTTTCCCTATAAGTCATTTATAAATGGTAAGAAAAGAGTGGCAGAGGTCGTTGACCCCTGTGGGATGCCCGTGTGAACTATGAGTGAGTCACTAAAGTAATTGTTTATCTTTACCTGCTGTCTTCTTCCTGTAATAAAACTATGAAACCAATTCAGAGCTATTCCTCTGATACCGGCAGCTTCTAATTTGTTTACAAGAATTTCATGATCAACCATGTCAAAAGCTTTTTTGAAATCGACAAAAACACCTGTTGTTTTTTGTTTTTAAATTAAGCCATTAAAAATTAGTTCAGTTACATTTAATAAAGCACTTTCTGTCGATCTGCCTTTAATAAAACCAAATTATTTGTCGCTAAAAAATTGTGATATGTTCAGAAATTTGGTTAACCTTATCAACATAATTTTCTCAATTAATTTAGAAAAAACAGAGAGTAGGCTAATAGGTCTTAGATTATCGAGTTTAAATGAATTAGGTTTTTTCAAAATTGGTACTATTGAACTTGGTTTTAAACTTTCTGGAAAAATACCACTAGAGAAACTATTATTAATTATATAAACTAAAACTGGAGCAATTTCATCTATTATATTTTTCAACAAAAAAAACATTTATTTTGTCAGAGCCAGTGGATTTTTTGTTTTTTAGACTATGAACAACAGCTATGACTTCATCTATTGTGGTAGGAGTTATAAAGAAGGAATTGTGTATGACACGAGTAGGAAATGTTTCGTTGGAGAGTGTACCTTGCTGTACCGACTGTACCGAGATGAGATGTCTGTTGATTTCCTGGGCAATGGAGAGCGGCTCCGTTATCAGTGTTGCGTTATCAAGTTAAATCCGATCAATGCATTTGTCTTTTTTGCCTCCAGTTAAGCTATTGATTATTTTCCACTGTTGTGAAACATCTCCTTTACAGTTTTCCAACATTTTTGAATAGTAATTATTTTTTACATGATCAATTTCAAGTTTAAAGCTCGTGGAGAATTTCTTAAAATAGTTAATAAATCCTTTTCTCCTTTTCGAGATTTTAAAGTTTTTTCGTTTTTCATTTTTTTAAGTAGGTTTGAATTAATCCAAGGACTCAATAACTTGGCTTTCCTCAGTTTACTGAAAGAAACTATCCTATTACTATTAATTATAATATTATCAAGAATTTTATAAAACTTATCATAACACATATTGACATAGTTTTCAACGTACACCTCACTCCAATCAGTGTTTTTTAACTTATTCTTAACCATATTATAGTCTATTGTATACTTAACTGCTCA